>WOXC01005517.1:0-55755 GCA_011680675.1 Gymnobelideus leadbeateri | reverse complement strand
CAGCAATACGTAACTTACTTCTCAAGTATACTTCGTTCCAGTTACGTATTGCTTAAGGTAGACAGATCCTCTCTTCAGAGATGGATGAAAGCCAAAGAATAGTGAGGAGGAAGGAATGAGATTGAAGGAAGTGGTACCATTGGCTAAGGGAAATTGGTGCTTTTTCTTGTTATTATTGGAAAGGCAAAGAAAGATGTGGATATTGAAGGCAGAAGGATTGAGTTTACATATATTGGTTTTAATCTTTTTAATATAGAAGGTGAGGTCAAATTTGGCTTTGAAGAAAGGACATTTGGAACAACCATTGTTAGGAATGTGACAAAGATTCAATAAGAGATTATTTTTAAAATTACCTACCAGACTTGAAGCTAGATAATATAAATTTGTAATAGATGGAATAATTTTGTGATTTCTTTAAGCAGTATTTGGCAGACTGGGAGTGGATAGCCAAGCCTGAGGGTTTGGAGAGAAGGTCTAAAAGATTGGAATGGGCATTGTTGAAGTGACTGACAATATATTCATGGCTAGGTAAAGTGGAAAGTGAAACAAGACCAGAGTTGATATATTGAGAAACTAAAAATTGAATCATAGGTGGTTATGATGAGGCTAAACAGATAAGGGAGTTAGAGAAGTAGAAAGACAGAAAATTGTTTTCAAAGGAATTTTAGAATTCCAGAATTTTGAAAGTGCAACATTTATGATGCATGAATTGTACTGAATAAGAATTGGATAGACATCTATGACCTTCTGGAAATAAAGACCCTTATGATTCTTTCTGAAGATAAAAGGGTGAACCAGACTTTTTTAGGTCCTTTATTGTAGCTTGCTTGGCTTTAATTAAAATAGACTTTGTAAATCTGGAGGTCTCAAGGAAAAATGCTCATCTAGAACAATCTTTAACAAATGAAGTAATGCTTCCTTTAGCATTTATTGAGTGCTGAAAGTGCTTGGTGCTTTGCAACACAACATCAGATGTCGTCTGTTCTAGTTGGAATGATCATTCAGGTTTCTTAGGCAACTGCAATGAAAGTGAAGAATAAGGAAGGTGGGGAAAGGGTGATGATGTAAAAGAATGAAACATGTACATAATTGCTTTAATAGCAGTTTAGGAGAGTACCTATTAACTTTTCTAGCTGAAATGATCCACCGTCGTCTTAAATTTTATGGTCATATATTTGATCCTCAGGTAAGACTTCAGACTTCCTGAATGCAGTTATGGTACCCATAATACAACCTTGGAAATGTAACAGCCGATATGTCTACAATAACTTGATCACTCCTTCCATGATTTGTGCTGGATATCTCAGAGGGAAAATTGATTCCTGTCAGGTAATTACTGTTTATGTTCAACTCTGGGAAATTTTATTTTGGGTGTGTGTATTTCTTTTCTTTTTCTTTTTTTCTTTTAACATTTTTTAAAAAAAATTTGAGTTCCAAATCTCTTCCTCCCTTTAGTCCCTCTGTCACCCCTTGAGAAGGCAAACAATACAATACCCATTATACAATGAAGTCATGCAAAACATATTCCCATGTTAACCACTACATGTATTTCCTAAACTATCCTATTTTTAAATTTAATTTTTATTCATTTTGAACTTAAATACAAAAAGACAAAAAAAAAACCATTTCCATGTACATAGCACAACATAAAGAAAGGATTCAGTATCAAACCATGAGTTTCCATTTCACACTGTTTACTTTTTTTTGGAAAAACAATGTAATAAATACTACAAATCATTTTCAAAGTTACTCAAATTAACTACAAAGGACCTATGAAAGAAGATGTTATTCCCCTCCAAAGAAAGAACTCTATATTATGGGTGTGTGTGTGTGTTTTGTGTTTTGTGTTTTGTAGGGGGAGAGTGGGGGGGCAGGGAGAAAAAAAGAGCACAGAAGAGAACAAGAAAACTTAGAAGGAAGCACAGAAAAGCTGGGTAGTTTTAAAAATAGTGTGGTATTTATTACATAGTTCTTTTTTTTAAAAAAGTAAACACTATGAAGTCAGAATTCATGGTTTTATATTACATCCTCTCTTTATGTTGTATTGTGTATATGGAAATGCTCTTTTTTTGGTCTTTTTGTATTCAACTTAAAAATGAATAAAAAATAAAAATGTAATTGGGAAATTTTAAAGAAAATAAATGAAAATACAGTAATGTACACATACACACACAATGTCAAATTTGCAACTATGTAGAGGTAAGAGATTAGATGTAGATAGAGTGTAGGGGTGGGGAACATGCAGCCTTGAGACCACATGTGGCCCCCTAGGTCCTGAAGTGTGGCCCTTTGACTGAATCCAAACTTCACAGAATGGAGTTTCACAAATGGATTTGTTCTGTGAAGTTTGGATTCAGTCAAAGTATTGTACTTCAGGACTTAGAGAGGTACATGTGTTCTTGAGGTGCAGATTCCTCACCCTTGAGGTAGATCAATTAAGAGTTTTTTCAGTAATCTTAAATTAATAGGGATGAGGACCTGACCCAGAGTTATTTAGATACAGTAAAGAGAAGGGGACTGATAGAAGAGATATAATCTTTGCAGCTGATTGGATGCGGTTGGTGGTGATGATTGAGAATGAAGAGTTAAGAATGATTCCTCGTTTGTAAAACTAAGTGATTGGATGAATGATGATGTGGTAGCATGGTTAGAAATAGGGAAGTTAGAAAATGACTAATGGTTTTAGGAGGAAAATTAGTGAATCGTCAGTTTTAAGAAGCCTCTAAGGCATCTAGGTGAAGATTTAGTTTAGCTCCTAACCAAAAGGAATCCCCACAATCATATATACAATAATTTATCATCTAATTTCTACTTAAAAATTTGTGTGTGTGTGTGCATGTGTGTGTATACACATGTGTGTATGTGTGTTGGGGGGAAGGGAAGGAACAGACCCATCACTTCTCAGGGAAGTCCATTCACTTTCAGAAGGATCTAATTAAAATTTTTCCTGATATCAACCCTAATTTTGCCTCTCTGCAACTTCTATCCCTTCCTTCTGAGTCCAAAATGAATAAATGTGTATTACAGTCATTTTTATCCCCTAAGATTTCTCTTCTGTTATAAACTTTGATACTTCCTTCAACTAATCCTTCTTTCCCTCTCCCTTGAAGCCTTACTTGTTTTCTTTAGGAATACTTCATTGTCCCTAACATCTGGAAAGGCAGAAGTGGAATTCTGGAGGGAGATTAGGAGTAAATTTATTGTCAGTTTCAGAGCCATCTGCATATAGATGGTAAATGAACTCATTCAGACTTTTGACATTATCAAGAAACTGTAGAAAGAGAAGGACAAGTAGAGATTCTTGGGGTACATCCACACATGGTAGTTAGGATATAGATGATGATCCCAAAATGGAAATAAAATCTCATTCACCCAGCAGGAACAAAGAAAGGTATAACAACAATGTCAAAACCTCAGGAGGAGGGAAAATCCAGAAGGAGCAAGTGTACAGCAAGTGTCAAATGCTATAGAGGTTATGAAGGAGGATGAGGACGAGAAAACACTATTGGATTTAGTAATGGAGAGTTCATTGCTAACAGTGAAAGCGATTTTAGCTAGTCAGTTGACAGAAGGCAGGTTACAGAGAGCTGAAAAGTTGAGTGGAAAGTAAGAAAGAAATTAATACAGACGTGTTTTTCTAGTAGATTGTAAAGGGAGGAGAACTGTAAGAGAATAGTTTAAAAATATTGTGTCAAATTTCTTTTTTCTTTTTCTTTTTGGAGGGGGGAAGGTAGGGCAATTGGGCTTCAGTGACTTGCCCAAGGTCACATGGCTAGTTTTTGTGTTAAGTGTCTGAGACCGGATTTGAACTCAGGTCCTTCTGACTCCAGGCCCAGTGCTCTATTCACTATGCCACCTAGCTGCCCTCTTTTTTTAAAATATGGATTTGGGGGTATGTGTGGAAAACTGAATTATGTTTGCAAGCAGCAGGAAAGAGCCATAGATGAGATATTTAATATTGGGTAGAGGGAGATTAAGATGACAAATTCCTAGCTAAGAATATGGGAAGGAAGGAAGGAAGAGAGGTCAGTAGTTAGGAAGACTTCTGAAGCAAAGCTTTGCATTTGGGTTCTTTAAATCAACATTCTTTGCATTTCATCATCCTCCCTCCCAAAACCTTTCCTCCCCCATCCCACCCAATTGTCCCTCTTGCATTCATTTGTATCAAGCAAACATCCTTGTCTTCTCTTTGGATTATGTCCTTTTCTTTAGCTTTCTTTGTCATTCCTAGGGTGACAGTGGGGGTCCTTTAGTCACTGAGAAAAATTCAGTATGGTGGTTGGTTGGTGATACAAGCTGGGGATCTGGATGTGCCGAAAGAAACAGACCTGGAGTTTATGGAAACCTGACAGTATTTACAGACTGGATTTACCAACAAATGCAGGTAAAATTTCAGTTTTGCCTTCAATTGGTTAAATATATAATTCCTTCCTTCTAATTTTTAAAGCTCACACATATTTATTGTCCTTTGTATGTTAACACAGACCCAAAGGACCAATTATTAGCAGTAGGAAATGTATTTGGTATCTTCCCCCCTCCCAGTAGTAGTGATGTTAGTTGGGAGCCATTTCTCTGGTTTCTACATAGATTTTGGAAATTGGAAGAGAAATCAGACTGGTTATACTTGAAAAGCCTTTTCTCCAAGACTTATGGGAAAAGAAAACCACTACCTCTTGAAAAAACTTTTTTTGGGCAGCTCAAATTATTGAGTAGTTTTTCTTTAAATCAAGTTTAAATAATGTTTCTTTGAAACTTGTACTACTTGATCCTACTTGTGTCATTTCAGCTTAAGCAGAAAAATCTGATGCTATTTTCATATGATAACCCTTCAGATACTTGAAGATAATTCCAGATGTGATCTGACTTGGGTGAAGTACAGCAGGACTGCCACTTCCTTTTTGTACACTGTTCCCATTGATGCCCCCTGAGATTTCATAAGTTTTTTTTTTTTTGGTTGCCATTGAATCATACTGAGCTTGAAGTGCAATAAAAATCCCAACAGAACTTTTTAAAAAATATATTTTTTAAAACCACCACTCATTTTTTTATCAGTCATTTCAGGATTCCTTCTCAGATGAACCCCCTCTTTTAACAAAGAAAAACACTTTATCAAATGGGATCAACACAGTGACCACATCTGACATCTGACATTCCCCCTTCTCTACCATGAAGAGGGAGATATACTTCTTTATCAGCTCTTTAGGACCAAGATTATAGGTACTCAGAGTTTGGTTTCCTTTTATTAGTTTTTTTCACTGTTTTCATATTTTTGGTCATCACGTATTGTGAAAAGGAAGACAACTCGTCCTCTTAAAATACAGAAACACAATATACATATATACAGGTGGACTCTGAGAAAGAAATCTCTGAATATATATAGCTTGAAGAAAAGCAGGTGATTTCTATTAGCTTTCCTAGCAGTTACCCGCATTTTATGCTTGATATATAATGTCATCTTTGTTTAATAAACTGTAGGACTATGTCTTGAAATAGGAAGATCTAAATTCAAATCCAGGCCTCAGATATAGATAGTTACTAGCTGCATGACTCTGGACAAGTCACTTAACCTCTATTTGACTCAATTTTCTCATCTGTAAAAGGGGGATAATCATAGCACTCCCCCACCATGGTTTTTAGAGGATTAAATAAGATGATTTACAAGTGCTTAGCATGGTGACTCCTGCATAATAAGTGCTATAGAAATGCTAGCAATCATTTTTATTTTCTTTATTTTTATCATTATCATTACTATTAGACTCTCATGTCAAAAGAGATGGATGGCTATTGTCTTTTTTGCCTCCATACATGTATTCTCTTCTTTGGGTTCTACTTATTTCACCCTGTCTTAGTTCATGTACATCCTATCCCATTTTTCTAAAATCTTCTTTCAGAGTTTTCTACAGTACAGCAAGGTTCCATGAAATTATCTTAATATAGCTTGTTTAGCTATTCCCATTTTTTGCTGTTACAAAGAATGCTTCTATGAATGTTTTGGTACCTTTTAGAACTTTCTATCTTTGACCTCTTTTCCTCAGATTATTTTCACATTACTTTTTTTTCTGGCTCTGCTTGCATATGTCTTATTCTAATGAATTAGATTTTTTTCCCCACAAATGCCTTATTAACTTCTGGTTTATGTCATTTATTTCCATCAGATTTTGAGTTACAATTTTTTCCCCATTTTTTCCCTTCCCACCACCCCAGAAGAGCAGTCCCACAAGATATCTCCTCATCCAATCTGCTCTCTCCCATATCTTCTCCAATACCCCCTTTGACTTTTCCAGTAGGGCAAGGTGAATCCCAGTGCCCCAATGCCTGCACATCTTATCTCCCAATTATATGCAAAATAGTACTAATAATAGTATTTATATATTTTTAAACATTTGATTTTAAAACTTTGAATTCCAGATTCATTCCCTTCCTCCCTTGTCAGCTACTCCCTCTGGGAAGATAAGCAATTCAGTATATGTTGTACATGTGTAGCTATGCAAAACATTACCACAGTAGAAATATTGTAAAAGACTGACTATATTTCCCTCCTTCCTATCCCACCTCCTACCTGGTTCACTCCCCACTTTGATCCTGTCCCTTTTCAAAAGTGGGTGCTTCCAACTTCCCTCCCCCCAGCCTGCCCTCCCTTCCATCATCTCCTCCTCCATCCCCTTCCCCCTACTCTCCTGCAGGGTGAGATCCCATTTAGTATGTATGTCATTCTCTGCCTGAGCCAAATTCAATGAGAATATGGTTTTGCCTTTTTGCCTTCCTGTTCTTCCCCTCCCCTGCAACTACTTCCCCTTGCTTCTTCAATGGCAACCAAAAAAACATGAGATAGTTTACCCTACCCTATCTCTCTCCATCTCCTCTTGCCACTTTCCTCTCTCACCTCACAACTTCACCCCTTGAGTATCCTCCCTTCCCAACAAATTCAACCTGTGCCCTCTATCCATGTATACCTGTAAACATATATACACACATTCACATATGTATTCATATGCCCATATACCCTTCTTCAATTATTTTCATACTGAGAAAGGTTTCATCAGTCTCAGTTATTGTTTTTCCATGTAGGAATGTAAATAGTTCAACTTTGATAAGTTCCTTTTGATTTCTTTTCCCTGATTACCTTCTCAGGCATCTCTGTCTTCTTGCATCTGAATGCCAAATTTTCTATTCAACTCTGGTTTTTTCCTCAAGAATGCTTGAAAATCCTCTATTCCACTGAATGACCATATTTTCCCCTGAAACAAGATACTCAGTTTTGATGGGTAGGTGATTCTTGGTTTTAATCCCAGGTCCTTTGCCCTCTGGAATATCATATTCCATGCCCTTTGATCCCTCAGTGTAGAAGCTGCCAGTTCCTGTGCTATTCTGATTGTGTTTCCACAATATTGAAATTGTTTCTTCCTGGCTGCTTGTAGTATTTTCTCCTTGATCTGGGAATTCTGGAACCTGGCTATAATATTCCTAGGAGTTTTCTTGTTGGGATCTTTTCCAGGAGGTGATCTGTGGATTCTCTCAACCTCTGTTTCACTCTCTGGGTCTAAAACATCAGGGCAATTTTCCTTGAGAATTTCTTGAAGGATGATTTCTAGGTTCTTTCTTTGATCATGGCTTTGAGGTAGTCCAATAATTTTTAAATTATCTCTCCTGGATCTATTTTCCAGGTCAGTGGTTCTTCCCATGAGATATTTCACATTGCCTTCTATTCTTTCATTTGTTTGGATCTGTTTAACAGCATCTTGATTTCTCATAAAGTCACTAGCTTCCATTTGCTCTAGTCTAACTCTGACGGAATGAATCTCCTCAGTGAACTTCTGAGATTCTTTTTCCATCTGGCAAATTCGGCCTTTTAAGGCATTCTTCTCCTCATTGCCCTTTTGAGCCTCTTTTGCCATTTGAGTTAGTCTATCTTTTAAGGTGTTATTTTCTTCAGTCAGGCTGTTGACTCTCATTTCATACTTTTCCTGCATCCTTCTCATTTTTCTTCCCAATTTTTCCTCCACTTCTCTTATTTGGTTTTTAAAATCCTTCTTAAGGTCTTCTATGGCCTGTTACCTATTCATATTTTCATTTGGGGCTTTTGGTGCAGGATTTCTGACCTCACAGTCCTCCTCCTGTTCCATGTTTCAATCCTCTTTGCCCCCAAAATAGGAGTCTAATGTTTCATTTTTCTGTTTATTTTGTTTCCTTTTCCTGGGCATGTTGCCACTTAATTACTTGACTTTTGGGCTTGTTGCCACAGTAGGACTCTGCCACCAGACAGGGGAGCTTCCATCCCAAATGTTGGGGTCTTCACAACTTCCAGAGGTATTAGTTGGGTGGCTTCTGTGAAGCCTCCACATGCTCTGGCTAGCTGGATACCCACCCCAAGACCTCTACCCCAGACCACAATCCAGGTCTAGGGAGGTTAAAGCAAGAGCCATTACCCCCCAAGACTGATGGCTGGATCTCCCTACAGTCTGCAGAATGGGAGCTGAAGCTGCATAATGGAGTCTGTGCCATGTCTCCTCAGCTGTTTCTCACCTCCAGGGGAAGAAGCCTGACGTGTTCCCCAAATACTGGTCCCAAAGTACATAGGGCACTAACTTCTCACTTTGTGCTAGACATGTCTGTGTTGATAATTCTGGAATCACCACAGCTGCTGCTGTTCTGGGGTCCCTCCAACCGGCTGCTGGCCTGGCTGCCCTGGGGCTAAAACCACAATTCAGGCAGGCCTGGGCTTGGCTCCCAGAGTGCTGCGCTGTCGGATCTCAGAGCTCTGCGCTGGCCACTTCCAGAGCGCTGTGTTGGCCACTCCCTGCTGGGCTGCTGGGCTGTCCTCAGCGGGAGGTTAGCTTCTCTGTGTTGTTCTGTGGGTGCTGGAGCTCCAGAAGTTGTTCAGAGTCCCCTTTTACATGATTTTGAAGTGGTGTGGGAGAGAGCACCTTGGAAGTGCTGTTTCTACTCTGCCATCTTGGCTCCAAAATAAAAATATTTAGAAGAGTATTTATTTTATGGTGACTTATAAAATGTTTTAAATCTGAGAAATTTAGAATCATAGAATAACTAGCCTCAATGATAAATCAGCAAATATTTGTAATAGGAACTGTCATTTCTTTCATACTCTGAGGTTTATAGTCCACAGAATAATCCTGTGACATATTTCAGATATTATCACCATTTTTCAGATATAGAAATGAAGCCTTATAGAGACTATATGTCCTTGGTAATACTAAGTAGAAACCAGGTCTCCTATCCCAAGTACTTTCCAAGTCACCATATTTTAAACTTATTCAAACTAATTGTAAAATTTAACCCAGTTGATAAATCATTGTTGGCATACTCCATCTGAGAGAAAATTAAAAGTGGGGGTTGACTTTAGGGTAAACATGACAGATATTTAGTAGTGATATTCACATGCTTTTAATTCCTAGCCAAATTTATGATTTGGTTAGGATTCTTATGATTCCACATTTTGAATCTAAGTAAAAGAGGCATTAAACATTAAAGTAAGCCCCTTGTGGCTTTTTCCCCAATTGAAAAACATTTCTTTTCTTTTCTTTTTTTTTTTAAAGCAATTGGGGTTAAGTAACTTGCTCAAGGTTACACGGCTAGTCATTATTTATGCGTGGGTGCTCATTTTCTGAGGCCGGATCTGATCTCGGGTCATCCAAACTCCGAGGCCGGTGCTCTTACTCACTGCGCCACCTAGCCGCCCCTTTAGGGCAATTGGGGTTAAGTAACTTGCCCAAGGTTACACGGCTAGGTTTTTGTTTGTTTGTATGGATTAAGTGTCGGAGGCCGGCTCCGAACTCAGGTCCTTCTGATTCCAGGGCCAGCGCTCTATTCACTGCTCCACCTAGCCGCCCCTGAAAAACATTTCTGTTAAAGAGCTGGTTACATGAAAGTAGTTGTAAGCATCCTTGCTATTTTTATACATCCCAAAGGTTGTCTGGAATTTTAGAGTGGCCTATCAGGACGAAGGATAAGATAACTGGAACTTTTACAATAGAGTACCATCACATTTTTCAGTTACTTTTGAACTTAATTCAGCCTAGATTATGCAATATTATTACATTTTAATACCAGTTCTAAAATAGTGGAAACCCAGTTTAGAGTGTTTCATTTTAGTGAGAAGATGAAAAAAAATAATTTATTTTATTCATATTTATATAATTCCAGTAAAAGAAGAAGACTAAAGACAGAAATGGAATAGCATTAAACAGCAATTTTCTGATTTCTATTTCAATGGCCTTTTTCTCAGCCCTCATTTCACTTGACTTGTCTATAACTTCTGACATTCTCAGCTATCTCCTAGACATTTCCCCCTTCCTTGATTAATATTGTTTTTTCTTGGTTCTCCTTTCCCCCTAATTATTGGTCTTTTGGTCTCCTTTGCTAGATCATCATTTCTTACCTTCCCACAAAATTTGGATGTTACCCAGAGATATTTGTCCTAGCCTTTTCCTGGATAATTTTATCAGTTCCCATAGGTTCAATTAACATTTTGATGTAGTGTATTGCTAAATATACATCTTTATCTTGAACTTTAGTGCTATATAGTACAGGAGACAGATGAGAGAAGAGAGATTGGAAGCATCTAGAGTCTAGAACAATTAGAAAGCTATTCCAACAGGCCAAAGAAAAGGTAATAATGTCTTGAACTAAGGAAAATGCCATATGAATGAAAGGAAGGGGAGATCCATGATAGATGTAGTATATGGACATCCCTACTTGAGTGTCTCATAGGCAGGAGTGTGCTGGAGCCACCTCTAAATGGCAATTGTTTGATTTTCAGTGTGAGCATTTACTTTTCAAAAATTGTCAAACACTATAAAATCAGGAATTTTTAATTATCTAGACTTAAGAAAGTGATGGAGAGAATGCTAATAATACAGATTAAACTTAAAGTTACATTCCCCCCCCCCCCGCCAGATATCCAGTAGTTAAAAATTTACCAGCATATTCCTATACTTAAGCATCTAAAATTTAACATATTCAAAACAAAACCTTCTACAAACCTATTTCTTTTGTAAACTACCTGATTTATATTAAGGGCACTACTATTCTTTTTTTTTAAATGCATTTTATTTTTACCCCAATTACATGTTAATTTAACATTTAAAAAAATTTTGAGTTCCAAATTCTGTCTCTCTCCTTGCCTCCCTCTCTTCTTTCCTCCTCCCAGAGAAGGTATTAGTCATTATGTAAAGGAAGATGATAAAAAGAAAAAGAATGAGAGAAAGAAAGTGAAAAATACCATGCTTCAGTCTGTTTTTAAAATGCTCCATCATTAGTATTCTTCATCATTAGTCCTTTGGGATCATTTTGCATCATTGTATTACTGAGAATAGCTAAGTCATTCACAATTCTTCATCATACAACATTACTATTACTGTGTATGATGTTCTCCTGGTTCTTATAATGCAACAGTGTTCCATTTTAATCATATGCCATACATTGTTTAACCATTCCATAATTGGTGGACCTCTCCTTCTCCTCACCCCCACCCCCTACTTCTTTATTATAATAAATAATGTTATCAAAATTTTTACATATATGGGACCTTTCTGTCCTTGATCTCCTTAGGATAGGTATCTAACACTATCTCTTAAAGTCTGTTTTCTAACAATACCACTCAATTGAATGCGTTTCCAAATTATCTTAAGTAGAAAATCACTTCATTCATTTTATCACTTTTGCCATTGTGTACTGATTTCATTCAAGAGAAATATAGAGTAATTTTGATCTAATTATACCTCTAATAAAACTTTTGTAGTTTCTAAACATATTGCCTGAATTGAAAATATTGCATCTTTTCTATTAAGGCCTGACTTCCTCATAGAATATTAAACATCACAATTATACTAATAGAAGAACACATTTCAGTTAAAATGAGACAGAATCTCAATTTTCCTAAGGATCATTTACTGCTAGCACTTGAAATTATAAGGTCCACTACTTTGTTAGTTTACCGACAAAGATTTACAGCAGCAATCTATGTTTTTAGGTCCATGAAAATGTTTAATTCCTCATGTAATGACTAAAATATACCCCCTGATGGGCCTTCAAGGACAGAGTTTGGGTATGTTATCCTTAAATAATTCAGTGCTACAATTATATTTCTGTATTTTCCATATAAAATATAACCAAATAAAATTTTTCCTATTCTTACTTGAATGAAATCAAAACCTTTCCTCAAATCTTCCTTTCCAAAACCCATTTATATTCAAACCCACTTTTCACACAGTCAGTTCAAATAGACTATAGCTCTCTTAATTAGTCCTTTCTTGTCCTTTTTGTATTGTGACCCAACACTTCTCTTACTTTTCACAGATTTTAACAAACCTCTCTTTCCCACTTTAAGAGAAGAGTTAATAATAGACAGTTCTTAAGTAGCTGATAGATTTAAACTACAACCTAACCTATAAACCCATTTCCCCACTTCGTTTTGGAACTTCATTGATACCAGTTCAAACTACCTTCAGTTCCTTTCTTTTTCTTTTGTCAGTGAAATAACCTTCTTCTTTTACAATTAAGCAATCTGCCACTCTCCAAGGAAAAGAATTTTTTTTAAAAAAGTACTGTTTTCATTTAACTTTCACAAAGTTTTATTCTTATTCCATAGAACAGATTCTACAGACCAGTACGTCAAGACTCTAAGATTCTTCAGCATTTATAGAAACATTCAAATCACAATTTTTAAATGAATTGTAGAGAACTTACATTTCAGTCACAAATTTAGTTTCTAATTAGTTTACAATGCCATAAATTTCTGCAGTCTGTGAGCAATGATTACCTTTCTCCTTATCTATGTTTTCTTTTTTCTCTCCCCAACTTGGCTTTGAATGTTCTTCACACTTTATACTCTTATTTTCCTTGGTTAATTAGACCACAGGAAAAGGTCAGTTTGAATTTACCAAGACATAAAACACAGACAGTGCTAACAACATAATGGACGTTACATGAATACAAACATTTTATTTATTTTTAGTTTTTGACATTCACTTCCACAAGCTTTTGAGTTTTAAATTTTCTCTTCCTCCCTCCATTTTCCCCTAGGTTCTACATATACATCCATGTTAAGCATATTTTCACATTAGTCATGTTGTAAAGAAGAATTATAATCAATGAAATGAACCTTGAAAAAGATGAAACAAAACAAAAAAAGAGAATGAGCAAATAATATATTTCAATCTGCATTCAGACTCCATAATTCTTTCTCTGGATGTGGATAGCATTTTCCATCATGATTCTCTAGTTGTTTTAGAATCTTGCATTTCTGAGAAAATCCAAGTCTATTAAAGTTAGTCATTTCACAATGTTGCTGTTATTGTGTACAATGTTCTCTTGGTTCTGTTCCCCTTATTCAGTATTAGTTAATCTAAGTCTTTCCAGGTTTTTCTGAAGTCCAACTTTTCTCATAATACAATAGTATTCCATTACATTCATATACCACAGCTTGTTCAGTCATTCCCCAATTGATGGGCATCCCTTCAGTTTCCAATTCTTTGCCATCACAAAAAGAGCTGCTATAAATATTTTTGTACAAATTAGAAACACTTAAACAGAAACAAGACCAAGACAGATACATAGTCCCATGTGGCTGGGATTGGGGTTGGCAGTGTCTTCTCATCTTTAATTTACAATATTCAAAGGTACTGATTTAAGGGAAAAAGAAATTATAGTCTGAATCTCTTGGCGTTTTAGACCACGTTTCACCTAACCTGATCAAGTGCTTCTTGGTCATTCCCAGATCTCCTAGGAGTTTTCCCTGGTCTCACATTATAAGAAATTTTTTCAGGGTGGGGATTCTTTTGGTATACAACTACTGGAACTCAAGGAGGAATCCTTCCCAGCCATGTGGAGTGATACCTTGGCTTAACCCTTTTGTATGCTAATACTGGAATCCTATCTTGGGGGGAGCTTATTTTAACTTGGAAGAGCTGAGATTGAAAGGGAGTGGGACTTCAGGGGTATTCTTCTGTGGAGAAATTCTTCTGTGAGAAAATCAATTGGCATGCTTTCAGGAGTTCCTTGGAGAAGTCACCCTACAGGCTAGGAATTTCTCTAGATCCCTTTGTGGTTGCTGTCATTTCTGCACTGAAGTAAACTGAGGCAACAAAATCTAAGCCATGCAATTTATTAGCAAGGCATGCAATTGCAGATAGATCAAGTACATACCCCTCAGCAGGCACAAGGACCCAGGAGAAAATATTACAAGATTTTTTATTAAAAATTGTAAAACATAGTTAATATTTTTAGATGTAGGTACTTCAGTGCTTGGGGGATGCTCATTGTTTACATCTCTCTGCATCCTTCAAGCCAGTTAGATAATATTGATTTTCTTGAAATAGTGATTTACAGAAATAACTAAACTCAGGGGCACAGATCTTAACTCCAGAGACTATACAAAATGTCCATTATGATACAAAATGGAATCAATTTGATTCTCTTACTCTATCCATTATGCCACACTGCTTTACTTATAAAGATGAGTAGATATAAAATGCATAAACCAAATACAAATGATTTTGCTGGAAGATAGGAAAGGTCAAACACCTGGGGAAAGGAATAATAAAGAACTTGTGTAAGAGATGGCACTTCCCTGGAATGGAACTAGGAATTTGAAGGAGCAGAGGTAATTCCAGGCATGAGGGACAGCATGAAGGGAGAAATGGACAATAGACAAAGAACAGAAAGTAAGCAATTTTAGTTGGATTGTAGAGTATATGAAGATTAATGTCAAATGTCTCTAGGTTGTAGTCAGATAGTGAAAGTGTTAAAATATCAGAGTATTTCCTCATAGAGACAGAAAGAAGCCCCTGAATCTTTTTGAGCAGAGGTTAAATTTGTGCTTTAGAAATAGTGATCTAGGGGGGCGGAGCCAAGATGGCAGAGTAGAAACAGCACTTTCAAGGTTCTCTGTCCGACACAACTTCCAAACAATGTAAAAGGGGACTCTGAACAACTTCTGGAGCCCCAGCACCCACAGAACGACACAGAGAAGCTAACCTCCCACTGAGGAGAACCCAGCAGCCTGCAGGGAGCACAGTGCTCTCAGAGCAAGCAGCACAGAGCGCTGGGAACCAACAGTGCAGGGCTCTGGGAGCTGAGCCCAGGCCCTCTTGAGCTGCAGTTTTAGCCCCAGGGCTGCTGGGCCAGCAGCCGGTTGGAGGGACCCCAGAACAGCAGCAGCTGTAGCGATTCCAGAATTATCAGCACAGATATGCCTAGGACAAAGTGAGAGGTTAGTGCCCTATGGACATTGGGACCAGTATTTGGGGAACACATCGGCTTCCTCCCCTGGGGGCGAAAAGCTGCTGAAGAAACCCAGCACAGAAGCCATTTTGAAGTCAGTGGCAGCAATCAGTCTGGGGGTTAATCACTCTTGCTTTAAACTGCCTGGATCTGGATTGTGGTCTGGGGGGAAAGTTTGGGGTGGGTATCCAATTTGCCAGAGTGGGTGGAGGCTTTACAGAGGCCACCCAACCTGCGGAAGTTGTGAAGACCCCACATTTGGGACGGAAGCTCTCCTGTCTGGTGGCAGAGTCCTCCTGTGGCAACAAGCCCAAAAATCAAGTAATTAAGTGGCAACATGCCTAGGCAAAAGAAACAAAATAAACAGAAAAATTCAACATTGGACTCCTATTTTAGGGTAAAGAGGATCAAAGCATGGAGGAGGACTGTGAGGTCAGAACTCCTGCACCAAAAGCCCCAAATGAAAATACAAGCTGGCTACAGGCCATAAAGGACCTTAAGAAGCAGATAAGAGAAGTGGGGGAAAAATTGGGAAGAAAGATGCAAGAAAAGTATGAAATGACAGTCAACAGCCTGACTGAGGAAAACAACACCTTAAAAAATAGGCTAACACAAATGGCAAAAGAGGCTCATAAAGGCAATGAGGAGAAGAATGCCTTAAAAAGCTGAATTTGCCAGATGGAAAAAGAATCTCAAAAGCTCACTGAGGAGATTCATTCCTTCAGAGTTAGACTGGAGCAAATGGAAGCTAGTGACTTTATGAGAAATCAAGATGCTGTTAAACAGATCCAAACAAATGAAAGAATAGAATGTGAAATATCTCATGGGAAAAACCACTGACCTGGAAAATAGATCCAGGAGAGATAATTTAAAAATTATTGGACTACCTCAAAGCCATGATCAAAGAAAGAACCTAGAAATCATCCTTTAAGAAATTCTCAAGGAAAATTGCCCTGATGTTTTAGACCCAGAGAGTGAAACAGAGGTTGAAAGAATCCACAGATCACCTCCTGAAAAAGATCCCAACAAGAAAACTCCTAGGAATATTATAGCCAGGTTCCAGAATTCCCAGATCAAGGAGAAAATACTACAAGCAGCCAGGAAGAAACAATTCCAATATTGTGGAAACACAATCAGAATAGCCCAGGACCTGGCAGCTTCTACACTGAGGGATCAAAGGGCATAGAATATGATATTCCACAGGGCAAAGGACCTGGAATTGAAGCCAAGGGTTACCTACACAGAAAAACTGAGTATCTTGTTTCAGGGGAAAATATGGTCATTCAGTGGAATAGAGGACCTTCAGTATTCTTGAGGAAAAAACCAGAGTTGAATAGAAAATTTGACATTCAGATGCAAGAAGCAAGAGATGCTTGAGAAAGTAATCAAGGAAAAGAAATCAAAAGGAACTTATCAAAGTTGAACTATTTACATTCCTTCATGGAAAAACATAACTGTGTCTGATGAAACCTTTCTCATTATGAAAATAATTGAAGAAGGGTATATCGGCATATGTTTACAGGTATTCATGGATAGAGGGCACAGGTTGAATTTGATGGGAAGGGATGATTCTTAAGGGGTGAAGTTAAGAGGTGAGAGAGGAAAGTGGCAAGAGGAGATGGGGAGAGACAGGGTAGGGTAAACTATCTCCTGTAAGAAGAGGCAAGGGGAAGTAGTTGCAGGGGAGGGGAAGAACAGGAAGGCAAAAAGGCAAAAGCATATTCTCATTGAAGTTGGCTCAAGGAGAGAATGACATACATACTAAATTGGATATTCTCACCCTGCAGGAGAGTAGGGGAAAGGGGGATGAGAGGGGGGAGGATGGAGGAGATGGCATTCTGGGGGGAGGGGAGGTTGGAAGTACTCACTATCAAAGAAGGACAGGATCAAAGTAGGGAATGGACCAGGTGGGAGGTGAGATGGGTGGGAGGGAAATATAAGAAGTCTTTTACAATATATCTACTATGGTAATGTTTTGCATAGCTATACATGTACAACACATACTGAATTGCTTATCTTCTCAGAGGGAGTAGGTGACAAGGGAGGAAGGGAATGGATCTGAAAATTGAAGTTTTAAAATTAACTGTTTCATAAGATGTGCAGGCATTGGGACACAAAGATTCATCTTCCTCTAATGGCATAAAGTTGAAGGGGGTATGGGAGAAGATATGGGAGAGAGCAGATTGGATGAGGGGATATCTAGTGGGACTGCTATTCTGGGGTGGTGGGTAGGGAAAAATGGGGGAAAATTTTAACTCAAAATCTGGTGGAAATGAATGATGTAAACCAGAAGTTAATAAAGCATTTGTTTAATAAAAAAGAAATAGTGATCTAGGGGCCAGCTAGGTAGCACAGTGAATAGAGCACTGGCACTGGAGTCCAGAGGACCTGAGTTCAAATTTGGACTCAGACACTTAGCACTTACTAGCTGTGTGACCTTAGGCAAGTCACTTAGCCCCAGTTACCCTGCCTTCCCCCCTGCAAAAAGACCAAAAAAAAAAAAAAAAAACAGTGATCTGGCTAATGGAAGGGAGAGGAAAGAGAATGGAAGTAGGGAAATTGATTAGGAGTCTATTGTAGCAGTGTAGGTAAGATGAATACCTCAGCTGTGTAAATGAAGATTGTTAGATCCAAAATGTGCTAGGAACAGAGAATTAACATGCTAGAGAAACTGAATTGCTATGGGAAGTGAAGGAAAGGGGAGATTTGAAGAAGACTCTGAGATTGCAAACCTGAATGACTAGAAGGGTGAAGATATCCTCAACAGCTTTTTGGCTTTCTTTTATTAGAATATTATTTTGCTTTGTTACCTACATCATTTACACTTGTGTATGAGTATCTTCAAGCTCTGTTTTTGTCATTGGTTCCTTTTCCATATTTTTTTCTGTCCTCTGAATGGCCAGGCATTTCTATCATTCATCTTCCTATTATAGAACTATTCTCCTTTATGGCATTTTTCAACATTCAAATTTTATTTTTCAAGAAAGAGAGATGAATAGTAACAGACAATGAAATGGAAAGAGGGAATTGTTTGGATTAGATTATATCCCAGATCCCTCATAGTTCTAGATGGTTTAATTTTACAGTTTTGAATCACTTTGAGAAAGGCAGGAAATAGGTGTTGGTAAAAGTTACAAAGTAATGCCATGAGAAGATGGATTGGTCATATGGTATGAAGTGCTCAACTGGTGCTCATGAGATGTCAAGTGAAATTGAAGACCTCCCATAAATTAGATGAATCTTGTGGTGAACTAATTCATGCAGTAACTCATGACAAAATACAGCAATGGAAAATCAAATCATTTCATAATCCTTTGGTATAAAACGTTCCCTGATTATTAGATTGTCATTGCAGTTTTATAAGTCAAAATCCATAATCTCTACCCACACTTATATGTCTATGGTACCATCTTTCATTTATTCTCAAGAGTAGCACTGAATATGACTATGGGGAACAATGGTTCTGCAGTTAGTAATGATATAGAATGTGATGATAATCATGATGTTGGTGAATGAGGTTGGCACATAGTATCATAGTAGAATGAAACAAGCCAATAACAGGTATGTTCCTACTGCCAATTGGGATCCTTCCATAGGTTTTGTTACGACTTGACATACCTGTGTTTGATATAAACTCACTGTAGTCATAGTCCCAGGGTATACTACTCAGCTACTTGCTGATTCTAAGGGTAGGAGAAAGCTTTGGTCAAAGGCTTGTAATCACTGTTTGTCAGTGGGTAATTATACCATATTGTTGAATTCCTTGAACCTTAGAGGTTATCCCAAGTAGATGTCATATTTCTTGGGACCCCAGTATCCATCCTTTTAACAAATGGATCTGTAAGATTGTTAATGAAAAGAATACCTTTTACCATTTCCAACCAAGGAAATTTTGACATAACAGAAAACCGAGAAGTTTTTCCAGACTTGGCTTGGTGTTGAGAGTGAATTACACTACAGTTCCCAACTGCATTTGATGACTGTGTCATCCTCTCAAGTCTCCATTGATTGCTTCATTTAAGTTTTCTTTAAAAAAAAGTGATATTGTAGCTAAAGAGTCATCCTCAAAGTAATAAAAACTTAGATCAAATACTGCTTCCAACACATATTAACTGGGTGAAGCTCCTCTTTTTCCTGTATACTCTTGTTTGATGATTTAATCAGTTCAATTTATCATTTTTTCTGAAGATATTTCTGGGTAGCTAGGCAATACAATGGATAGAGTTCTGGGCCTAGAGTCAAGAAATCTGAGTTCAAATCTGTCCTCAGACACTTACTAGCTGTGGGACCTTGGGCAAGTCACTTAACCTCTATTTAATTCAGTTATCCCATCTGTAAAATGGGGGTAATCATAGCACCTACCTCCCAGGATTGTTGTGAGAATCAAATGAGATACTAATTGTAAAATACTTAGTACAGTTAATGGTGCAGTTAGGGATGATGATGATGATGATGATGATGATTCGCAGATCTATTTATCCAGCCCTAACCTCTTCCAGAACCTCCAATCTCACATCTTCAGCTGCTTATATATTAAACTCAACAGGTTCAAAACTGAATTCATTGCATTTCCCCCCAAGCCCTTCTCTCTTTATAACTTTTGAAAAGTCAATTCACATTATACAAGGTGGAATCATCCTCAGTTCTCTATACTCTCTCTCCCCACATACTCAGTTTGCTGCCAAAACCTATTAATTCTATCTTCATGAAATCTCTTTTTTGTGCTTCCTTGTTTCCTGAAACTGCTATCATCCTGGTGCCAGCCCTTATCACCCTATCTGGAATATTGCATTTAGCTTCTGGTTGTTCTTTCTGCCTCAAAGCCTCTTCTTCTTCCTGTACATCCTCAACTTATCTGTAACATCGATTTTGATAAGATACGGGTCATTCTTACCCCATTCAATAAACTTCAGTGGCTTCCAGGATCAAATATAAAGTCCTTTGCTGGTTAAGGGGCTTCATAGCCTGTCCAGTTCCAGTCTTCTTACACCCTACTTTCCCCCTGCCTACACTCATGTACAATATAATCCACTGACACTGTCCCCTTTGTTCTTCACACAGGATGTGATATCCCTTGGCACTGGACATGGCTGTCAACCATGCCTAGGATTCTCTTCCTTCTCATCTCTACTTCTTGACTTCCCTGACTTAAATCCTGTCTTCTACTAGAAGCCTTTTTTAATTCCCCGCAATGCTAATGCCTCCCCTCTCTTGGTTGTTGCCAATTTAGCCTTTGTACATCTTGTTTGTACATAACCTTTTTCATGTTGTCTCTTTCGTTAGATTCTTAACTTCTTGAGAGATAGGACTTTGTTTTGCCTTTCTTTGTATCTTCAGCATTTAGCACAACACTTTAAATAGTATTTGCTTACTAATTGCTTGTTGTCTTAATGTGAGAGCCCTATATTGGTAAAAGGAGGTTCTTCATTGGAAATTCACTGAATCAATTGAAATCACAATTCTGGACTACCCTCACCAGATGCCAAAAAAGTTTAAGTAGTCAAAACCAAGCAGAAGATATATTGAATTTTTCAATTTGAACTGATGTTTTCTCTTTTCATTGTTTCTTACAGGCAAACAGGTGATCTGTATGTTTTCCATCTTGGAAATGATCAGCAGTTAACCACAGGGTGGATTTTCTCTACATTATGTATCATTAGAATAATTCACAGGCTCTTTAACTTTTATTAAATAATAAATTCAGCTGTCTTTTTTACTTTTTACAGTTCTGTACAGACTATATTAATTGTTTTCCTGATTTTTCACTGTAAACACAATGTACCTGAGCTTTTAAGTGTTACTGATTTGTCTGAAATGAATGCCAAATATTTCTTGGAGTGTGGAAACTTGTGAATCAAACCAGAATGTTTCATTAGCATATGGCTTACATTCATAATTGAGAAAGTCATTGATTGTTGCACAGTAATGTTTTCTAATAATGTAGGTTTTGTATAACATACAAATGTGTACTTAACTAAAGATATTTATTAGAACCACTCAGCTGCTAATTGACTTGAAATGAAACATGATTCAGGGGAGGACAAGTAAGCCTTCCTGGGGAGAATAATGTGATAGTACCCCAGGAGTACATTCACATGAAACCTTATAGCTTTCTTAGAGGTATTTGTCAATTTGTATTTTTCTCTTTTTTTAGTAGCATTGTGCAGTGGCTAGAAGTGAATGATTAACTTACCTAAGGCACCTGGGGGAAAATCAGGGATGTACTATTTTAATTATAGTGCTTTTATATAGTTTTCTATATATGCTTCTGTGTTAACATGGTTTGAGTTTTGGAGCCTTAAACTATATATCAATATTTCGCTCTTTGGAGATAGTATGTTCATGAAACGTAAGAACTGAATATCTTTTTTTTTTTTTAACAAATGCTTTTATAACTTCTGGTTTACATCATTCATTTCTGCCAGATTTTGAGTTACAATTTTCCCCCATTTTTTCCCTACCCACCACCCCAGAATAGCAGTCCCACAAGATATCCCCTCATCCAATCTGCTGTCTCCCATATCTTCTCCCATACTCCCTTCGACTTTACCATTAGGGCTAAGTGAATCTCTGTGCCCCAATGGCTGAACATCTTATCTCCCAATTACATGCAAAATAGTATTAATAATAGTATTTATATATATTTGAAACATTTAATTTTAAAACTTCAAATTTCAGATCCAATCCCTTCCTCCCTTGTCACCCATTCCATCTGGGAAGATAAGCAATTCAGTATGTGTTGTACATGTGTAGCTATGCAAAACATTACCATAGTAGATATATTGTAAAAGGCTGTTTATGATTCCCTCCCACCCACCCCACCCCCCACCTGGTCCATTCCCTACTTTGATCCTGTCCCTCTTCGAAAGTGGGTACTTCAAATCAATAGACATTTAGTATGTATGTCATTCTCTCCCTGAGCCTAATTCAATGAGAATATGGTTTTGCCTTTTTGCCTTCCTGAAGAACTGAATATCTTAAATACTCTAGATTTGACTGATTTACTTTGATAGAATTTGTAACATCAGTGTCTTCTAGAGTTTTCCAAATAAATGGTGCTGCTATAGATTGGCAAAGATGATAAAAAATAAAAATGATTATTATTGGAGGGGCACAAGAAAACAGTCATACTAAAACAATAT
This sequence comes from Gymnobelideus leadbeateri, assembly GCA_011680675.1. Taxonomy (NCBI): domain Eukaryota; kingdom Metazoa; phylum Chordata; class Mammalia; order Diprotodontia; family Petauridae; genus Gymnobelideus; species Gymnobelideus leadbeateri. The sequence goes on along the minus strand of WOXC01005517.1, from coordinate 33,373 downwards.
TGATGGAGATGTGAACTTTTACATCTGTTGTGGAAGGTAATTTAGAATTATGTCACCAAAGTCTCTAAAGCATACACATTGTTGTCCCAGTAATACCACCACTAGCTAGGTGATACACCAAAGAGGGAAAGGAGCTATATATACAAAGGAATTTATAGCAGTACTTTTTTCATATAACAAAGAGCTGGAAATTAGAGGTAACCATCAGATGGGTAATGATTAAACAAACTATGGTAATAAACTTATGTAATGGAATATTATTGTGATATAAGTGATGAAACTGATTCAGGAAAAATAATGGGGAGACTCAATTTTATGAACTGATGCAGAATGAGATGAGCAGAACAAGGAGAATGATTTATAGAGACTAAAAACTGGGAAGAAAAACTACTCTGAAAAACTGGTTAACGTGCTGATCAGTCATGACCCCAGAAGACTGATGATCAAACTTGCTTCCATTGCATTGATGAGCTAGAGGTGAAGAATGACACATACATTTTTTGGAAATGGCTAGTCTGTGTGTTTTTCATAACTATGCTCAGTTGAAAGGAAATGTTTTCAAAAAGAATTTGAAAGGGAGATGATAATGATATGAAAGAAAATTAATGATAGGAACACTGATGAAGTATTTTTTTTGAAGTAGAAGTTCCTAGAGAAACACAAGCAAGGAGGACTGCTTTGGTACTAACATGCAGAATATATTTTATGTGTAAAAAATAAGCTGTTTTCAATGGAGATTTGTTTCATGTACAGTGCACTTTTTTCTTGTTCTTCCTTTTATATGAAAATCCTCATATTTTGTTATTTGCCAAGTTCAGAATAACAAAAAAAATTACATTATAAATGGTGCTGAATTTGTGAAACAGGAGAGTTGTTTTAAACCAAATTCATACAATTAAATAGTCTAAATGAAGTGTTTCTTGTACATAAACTTCCTCTTCCTTTTTCTACTTCCTTCCTGGATACCCTGCTTCCAAGGACTTTGAATTATTCTGACATTATTGTACAACATGGAATCAAAAAAATTGGAAGTCATGAATATTATGTTCATCTCAATGTTATGTTCATCTCATGTTAAAATTTTCCTCTGCCTTTGGCATTACTCTCAACAGACATTACTTGGAAATTTCCAAACAGCATCTAGTATCACAAGATATCAGCCAGTTAAGCCAAATTGCTAAAAAAGAATCTATCTGTAACACAGTTTTTGTTTTTTTGATGTTTAGTTTTATTTATAGGTAACCACTAGTTAAATACTACATTTTATATAATTTTAAAAAGCTGTAAAATTAAATTAAACATTATATTGCAAATAAATATTACTTTTTCATCCTAAATATCTATGTACTACTTGACATTTACATAAGTATCACCACCTTTGTGATTAGATCAGGAAGAGAAGAGAGGTGTAGAATGTTTGACTAGCAGTATCCACAACCACCCATCTAGGTCTAGACCAATGTTATTTTTCCCCAATTGTTTTAAAATTATTATGGAAAACCTCCAATGCAATGAAAAAACAGTTTTTAAACATATAACCTTTATTAGATCTTGAGAGTAAAAAAAAAAGTACAAATACTAACTTTAAAAATAGTACAAAATTCATTCAGTAAATTAAAAAAGATTGACAAATCAACAAAAGTTTGCTTTTCTTTCCAAATTTTAGGAGAGTAAGAGGATCAGTTACATTCAAATACTAGAACTGAGCCCAGGCTCAGGACTTTGATGCTTTGCCAACCAGAGTAACCATTACTTTGCCCCCTACCTCCTCTACTGACTTATAAGCCTGCCTCCTCTACCATTTCTCCAAGAAGAGGAGACTATAGCAACATATTACAAAGATTTTATATTACCAGGCCGCTTTTACAGCAGGAATGTAAACAATTGACTACAACAGAAACAAAAATATATAATTATATCAATAGTTGTAGAAAAACTTTTGACAAGTTATAATGTCCAACCATCAAATCCACTGGAAAGCATCAGAATAAATTGAGCTCTCTTTAAATTGGTAAAAACTCGTTTATTTATAAGCAAGAAACAATATAATTGGGATAAGTTACAAGTCTTTCCAGTAAGATCCAGAGCAAAGTAATGATGTCATCACCATTACTATTCAATATATTCAATATAATGGTCAAAATGCTGTATACAAGACAAAAAAAAATGCACAAAATAAGCATAAAGAGGAAATTGTGACTATTTTCAGATAATGTAATAGTTTTCTTAGAGAACCATAAAGTCAATTAAAAAGCTATTTGAAATAATTTGTAATTTTAGCAGTTGCAGCATATAAAATAAACCCATTCCAATCACCATTTCTGTATATTACTAGCAGAAAGATAGAGAAATGCCATTTGAAATAACTTCAGAATATATTAAACACTTGGGATCTACTTGCCAAGCTGCACACAGGAACACAAATACAAAACATTACACAAATAAAGAAATTCAAATAATTGGAGAGTATCATATGGTTCTATCTTTGAGAAATGAGACCTTTATCAGACACTTGATATAAAAACTTTCAGCTTGCATTATTTTTTGTGTGCAAAACTTTTTAAATTTAATATAATCAAATTTGATTTTGCAACGCTCTCTATTTCTTCTTTGGTCATAAGTTCCTCCCTTCTCTATAGATCTGACAAATGAACTATTCCTTGCTCTTCTGATTTGTTTATGGTATCACCTTTTAAGAGAAATATTGATTGTCCATGGATGGGTTGAGCTAATTATTAAAAATTATAATATTGAATACAAAGTGATTTTTTCATAGAGCTAGAAAAATAATCCATCTGAAGGTATAAAAGATCAAGAATATAAAATGAATTGATTTTTTTTAAATGGGAAAGAATAGCACCTCATAGTGCCAGATTTTAAACTGTACTACAAAGATGTAATCATCAAAACAATTTGTCACTGGATAGGAAATAGGCTAATTAGGGCAATATATTAGTTATACAATATACAGAAGCAAACAAATTCAGTAGCCTAGTGTTTGATAAACCCCAAGATCCCAGCTACTAGGACAAGAACTCACTATTCAACAAAAACTTGGGAAAATAAGAATGCAGTCTGGCAGAAACTAGGTATAGACCAACGCTCATATTAAACAAGCTCCAAATGTGTTCATTATATAAATACAAAAAGTGACATAATAAAAAAATTAGAGGAGGAAGAAATTACCTGTCAGATCTATGGCTAGAGGAAGAATTCATGACCAAACAAGAAACTGAGAGGTTCACAACATATAAAATAGACAATTTTCATTACATACAATTTTAAGAAGTTTTTTTTTTTGCATAAAAAACTTCAGCTAAAGTAAGGAAATCAGGAATAAAATTTTTGCAAGTTTCTCACAAAGATTTCCAATGGAGCTAATTCAAATGTATTCAAGTATTCAGTTGTGTCTGACCCTTCATAACCCCATTTGGGATTTTCTTGGCAAAAATAATGGAGTGGCTTGCCGTTTCCTTCTCCAGATTATTTTATAGATGAGGAAACTAAGGCAAACAGGGTTAAGCATCTTGCCCAGGGTCACACAGCTAGTAAGGGTCTCAGACTGTATTTGAATCCAGGTCTTCTGGACCTCAGGACCAGTGCTCTATCCACTGTACCACCTAGCTATCCTTAAAGGAATATAAGAGCAATTCTCTAATTAATCAATGAAGAAAGTTTATAAATAGGTAGTATTCAGAGAAAGAAATTTGAGCTATCAATAGACATGTTAAAATGCTCTAAATCACTATTAACTAGAGAAATGCAAATTAAAACAACATTGAAGTACCACATAACACCCATCACATTGGCAAAGATGACCAAAAAAGGGAAAATGATGATTACTGGAGGAACTGTGGGAAAATAGTACATTAATGCCAGTATATAACTTTATTATACTCTCAGTCCAATTTCTACAAGATGGTCAACAACAACCAGAGAATACTAAAATTCATGTTTTCTTTATCCTCCCTGCCATCTTTCTTTAACATTCACTGAGCTAATTGCTGCATGTGAGTGAAAGAATGATCCCTTTCCCATTGAAAGGATAGCAGTTATGTGCTGGAGAAGATCTCTTGCTACCAAATACCATCATTTGGTGCCTGGCCATCTGATTATCCCATCCTCCATATTTGCAGTGCCCTTGTCTGAAGTCCACCATGATGTGAGTCACTGAGGCCACTTCATCTTAATTATTGACTATGCCAAATGGTAAGGCTAGGACTTTTGCACTCAGACTTTTAGTTCAGGTTTGATTTGGTGGAAAAATGTCATTGAAGAGGAAACAAAAAAAGGTTTACTTAACCCCTACTTAGCAATAGAAAGGAGAGGCAACAAGGACTCAGTGGCAGTTAGCTTCTACCCATATACCTGTCCTTGGTCTCTATTCATTAATGTGTCTGTGCTCAGGAGATCAGGGTGTGCTGGTGCATGTGGTCTTCCCACATTCACCATGTCCCAGGAATAGTGAATTCACATGGGTGGTACTAAAAAATATTTCTTGCAATATGATGTCTGGGCTCCTTTTTTCGTCAAGAGCTCAAATCCAGTGATTCTTAAAATGTTTTTCTTTTTTCTTCAATCTGTTTTCTAGGTCAGTTGTTTTTGCTACATTTCAGCCTTTTGACTCTGTGTGTGTGTGTGTGTGTGTGTGTGTGTTTGTGTTCGCATTTCTTGTGTTCTCATGGCTTCTATTTAGTCCATTCTTTCAGAAAGTGTGTTGCTTGGTCAGCATTTTTTGTACCTCACGTCCCATCTGTTAATTTCCCTTCTAATTCTTTCTCCCTTAGCTCTTATTTGTTATCACCCCCCCCCCCCACTAGCCTTCTCATTTCATTGACAAAAACATTTTTACAACTCCTTTTAAACTTTTAGTTCATCTAGATATCTTAGAGATTCTAGTTGAAGCCATAGTTTTCTTTGTTGCTTTGCTTATAGATGTTTTGAAGTCATTCTCTTCTTTTGGGTTTATGTCTTGAACACCACAATAGCTTTTTATTGGACAAATTCTTTTTTTTTTTCATTCTTTTGGCCTACTTCTTGACCTCAGACTTGATATTAGGGCTCTGTATATTTCTAGAAGGAGTTCTCTCTTTGCATTTCTAAAGGGAAGGTCAGTTGCTGCTTTCTTGATGTATTGAGTATTTTGTTGTTTCAAGATCTTATGGAAATCTCAAGTTTGGGATGTACAAGTGTTCAGCACTCCCAAAGTTATCTGATTCAGGGCAAAGTCTGATTTCTGGTCTCCGTGATCTGAGTTGTGCAAGTTTCTGAACTGGATTTGGGTCTGAGCATCAGTAGAGTGCTGTTGGGCTCATCAACTTACAGCCATCTGGGAAGCTCTACTGTTTCAGTTACAGAACTTAGTCACCCCTTTGGTTTGGAATTCCTACAGGTTTCAGACTGGACTGGAGGCTGGAATTGACATCCCATTCTTCTCATGGGGTCTAAGTCACACCACTTCTGCTTGCTTCCGTACTTGCTCTCTCTTTGTATATTGTTGAGGGTCAAAGGGATTTCTGGGAAAAAGGAGGTGGATAAACACATCTTCTTATCAGTCTGCCCTGGATTTGTGACCCAGAACTTGTTAGTGCTCAACATAGTGACTAGTTTGCACCTTTCCCTGTCATGATGTGCTGGTATGGACCTGGGGCTTCCCTGGTATGGTTTAGGACTCCTTCTTGACCTGCTTTGCAGCCTCTCTCTAGGTTCTGTACAAATGTAAACCCAGTGTCATATCTTTCTTTCTCAGTATGCCAACTTGGGCTAGAAAAATGGCTCACTATGAGGTTTTCTCAAATTTCCCATAAGGTTTCAGTCTTGTGCATTTTCTAGATGTTTGGAGGAGTTTGGGATGTGTGTGGTCCTTGTTTTGCTGCTTCCTACTACTTCACCCTGTTGGCTCTGCCCTTCAAAGGTTTAACTTTTTATGCCTTTTGGTAATCAGAAAGCTGTGTCAAGGGGAGAGAGGAAACAGTCAAAATTCAGGGACAGCTTTGTTGCCTTTTATGGGAAAACTAATCTTTGTTGTGAGGAAACAGGAAACCCTGATCCTTAATTAAAAAAAATCCTTATAACAAATATTCTGTCAAGCAACGTAAATTCCCACATTGGCCACATCCATAAATATGTGTTTGATTTGGTGTATATTAGTCCATCACTTCTCTGTCAAGACAGTCAGTTGTATTCTTTATTATCACTCCTCTGGAATCAAGACTGGTCATTGCATTGATTAGAGATCTTAAATTTTTCAAAGTTGAGTGTTTTTATAATATTGTTATTGTATAACTTGTTTTTATGATTTTTCACTTTGCATAAGTTCATACAAGCCTTCCTAAGTTTTTTTGGAAACACTCCCTTTTGTCATTTAAAAAAATGAAACCATAGTATTCCACTAGTCAATTATCACTCCTCAAAATAAACTACCGAAAAATAGCAGGAAAATGATTTGCAAAAACCTCTGAAATTCACCAGAGTGATCATTAATCCTTTGTTTCCTGAATGGGTATTGTCTGTTGCCTTTATTTGATTTATAGCTACATCTTATTTGTGGGTTGGCTGGTATCAACTAACAACACATTCAACTCCATCTTTTGCTCTTCTGAGAACCTAGACAGTGCCAAAAATGAACGTTTATTTCTTCAATTCATTGACCTATTCTGTTCTTATCTGCCTCTGAGATAAACTTACTTGCCCTTTCTTTGGAGTCCTTTATACCCAATAGGGTCCCCATGAGCCTCAGGTCACCCTGAGTCGATCTGAAAGATGCTTTTTAGCTCTCCCTTGAGTCCTTTTCAAAAATTATGGTTTCCTGGGAGCCCAAAGATTCTTAAATTTGACCAATTTCCCAAATCAGTTGTTTTTTATATCAAATGTCATACATTTTCTTTTATTTTCCATTCTTTTGATTGTATTCTAATATTTCTTGGTGTCTCATGGATTCATTTATTTATTTTCAGTTTATTCTAGATTTCAAGAAGTATTCTCCTTGGATAAGGTTCACTACTTTCTCCTCTAAGCTACTTATTTTCCTTCAACCTATTTCCCTTATTGTTTTTGTTTTATTATATCAATCTTGATACATTTCTTCTGGGAATTCATGTGGTTCTTGTAGAAAACCATTTTTTTCTCTTACCTTCTCTATTTACTATTGTTAAGGAATACTTCTCTCCTTTGTGAACATACTTAGATCTATACAATTTTTCATACCACTTGGTATCTTCTTTGATTTACACATTTCTTCACTTTATCTCTGGATTTGGGACTTTATACCAGGGACAAGTTCTGTTCCCTTCTGCACTTTTGGATAGGTTGACCATCCCTGCTTGGTCTCACCCTTGGTCACTTGGGTTCTTTAGCCTACTTCCTAGGGTCAATGTTCCTCCTTTTCATCTCTGAAGCTTTAATGTTTAGAGCACTGGATCTTCAGAGTTTCCATGGCATCTCAGTAAAGAATGCCAGGGAATTTGGAGTGAGTCCCTGGGAGCTTGTGCTGTCCCAAATCTGATTGCCATTGTTCACACAGGCCACTGATGCTCCCTAAATCTCCAAAAGTTCACAGTGTGGGACATTTAAAAAAAAGTTCCTTGGATTTTCTGGGGGTGGGGTTCTATTCTGGACCTAAAGACATACAGTCTACATGTGTCTTTGATTCATCTCTTGTCTTGCTGGGAGGCTACTGACTTTTTTACCTATACTGGTGTTGGTTTTGCTGTTGACACTCTTTCCTCTTGGACTTCTGCCTGAGTCTGTGCAGTTTTGGGTTATAAGTTGTTACTGTAAGTTTCTCATTGGATCCACTGATCATTGCTCAGTCTGGTACAAAAATAAGGTTTTTCTTAGTATACAGAAACTGGCTGGTCTGTCTCCATTGAGAATGCTTAGATTATGTGAAATAAAACATTTTGTACAACATTGTCTGAAAATGTGCATAGGGTTTCTGGACTATGTCATACTATATAGAAATGACAGCCAAGGATGAAGCTTAGCAAAAGCTGGTAAATGTATTAACTTTGCAAATTTAATCAAAAGGCCTTTAAACTAAACAAAAAAGAGAACAAAACAGGGAAGGGAAAAATCTTTCAATTTATATTCCCCAAATTAGAAACCAATAAAGAGGAGCTACAAGGAAGGGAAAGGGACAGCTGTTTATACACCCATACATTGACAGTACAGTTTGCTTTCTCTAGAAATGGCAGTAACAACTCCCTTTGGATTTTATAACAAAGGAGAAACTAGAGGTATTAATGAAAAGGCAATAAATCTGACCAGCCACAATTCTGGATAGGCATAACTTGTTCACAAGAAACAGGATAAATAAATTTTATTTATTTAAAATAAATGGGATGTAGATGGCAGAGTAGTAACAGCATTTCCACACAGCTCTGGCTCCCACCACTTCCAAAATTTATATAAAAGGGGAGTCTGAACAAACTCTGGAGCTACAGAACCCACAAAATGACAGAGAAGCTAACCTCCCACTGAGGACAGCCCAGCAGCCTGGCAGGGAGTGGCCAGTGCAGTGCTCTGGGAGCCTAGCCCAGCTATGTGTGAATCAGAGTTTTTAGTCACAGGGTGGCCTGACCAATAACCTGCTGGAAGGACTCCAGAACACCATTGGCTGTGGTGCTTCCAGAATTATCAACACATAGATGCCTAGGACAAAGTGAGAGGTCAGGGCTCTGTGGACTTTGGGACTGGTTGGGAGAGCATATTGGCCTCTTTCCCTGGGGGTGAGAAGCCTCTGATTAACCGCTGCTCAGCTCGGCCTGCAGACTAGAATCCCACTTTCGGTCTGGGGGAGGGTAATCACTTTTGCTTTAACCTTCTTGGATCTGGATTATGATCTGGGGTGGAGGTCTTAGGGTGTGTGACCAGCTTGCCATGGTGTGTGGAGGCTTCAGAGACGGCACCCAAGTAATACTTGTGGCAGCTGAGAAAACCCCAGTGTTTGGTATGGAAGCTCACCTATCTGGTGTCAGAGTCCTACTGTGGCAACAAGCCCAAAAGTCAAGTAATTGAGTGGCAACATGCCTAGGCAAAGGAAAGAAAATAAACAGAAAAATTCAATATTAGACTCCTATTTGGGGGGCAAAGAGGATCAAAGCATGAAACAGGAGGAGGACTGTGTGGTCAGAGCTCCTGCACCAAAAGCCCCAAATGAAAATATGAGCTGGTTACAGGCCATGGAGGACCTTAAGAAGCAGATAAGAGAAGTGGGGGAAAATGGGGAAGAGAAATGAGAAAGATGCAAGAAAAGTATGAAATGAGAGTCAACAGCCTGACTGAGGAAAATAACACCTTAAAAACAGACTAACTCAAATGGCAAAAGAGGCCCAAAAAGGCAATGAGGAGAAGAAGGCCTTAAAAAGCCAAATTTGCCAGATGGAAAAAGAATCTCAAAAGCTCACTGAGCAGAATCATTCCTTCAGAATTAGACTGAAGCAAATGGAAGCTAGTGACTTTATGAGAAATCAGGATACTATTAATCAGATCCAAACAAATGAAAGAATAGAAGGCAATGTGAAATATCTCATGGGAAAAACCACTGGCCTGGAAAATAGATCCAGGAGAGATAATTTTAAAATTATTGGACTACCTGAAAACCATGATCAAAAAAAGAACCTAGAAACCATCCTTCAAGAAATTCTCAAGGAAAATTGCCCTGATGTTTTAGACCCAGAGAGGGAAATAGAGGTTGAAAGAATCCACCGATTGCCTCCTGAAAAAAATCCCAAACAGAAAACTCCTAGGAATATTATAGCAAAGTTCCCAGAATTCCGAGATTAAGGAGAAAATATTACTTCCAGAGGTATTAGTTGGGTGGCCTCTGTGAAGCCTCCACACACTCTGGCAAGCTGGATACCCACCCCAGGACCTCCACTCCAGATCGCAATCTAGATCCAGGGAGGTTAAAGCAAGAGTGATTACCCCCCAAGACTGATCGCTGGATCCCCTTACAGTTCACAGGCCAGGAGCTGAAGCTGCAACTGAACCTGCAAAAAGGTGTCTGTGCCATGTCTCCTCAGCTGCCTCTTGCCCCCAGGGGAAGAAGCTGAAGTGTTCCCCAAATACTGGTCCCAAAGTCCATAGGGCACTAACCTCTCACTTTGTCCTAGGCATATCTGTGTTGATAATTCTGGAATCGCCACAACTGCTGCTGTCCTGGGGTCCCTCCAGCTGGCTGCTGGCCCAGCTGCCCTGGAGCTATAACCACAGCTCAGGTGGGCCTGGGCTTGGCTCCCAGAGTGCTGTGCTGTTAGTTCCTAGCACACTGCACTGGCTGTTCCTTGCCAGGCTGCCGGGCTGTCCTCAGGGGGAGGTTAGCTTCTCTGTGTCATTCTGTGGGTACTGGAGCTCCAGAGGTTTTTCAGAGTCTACCTTTTACATGGTTTGGAAGTGGTGTGGGCTGGAGTGCCATGGAAGTGCTGTTTCAACTCTGCCATTTTGGCTGCCCCCCACCCCCCAAGCACCCACTTTTGAAAAGGGACAGGATCAAAGTAGGGAATAGACTAAATGGGAGGTGGGATAGGAGGGAGGGAAATATAGTCAGTCTTTTACAATATATCTAGCATGGTAATGTTTTGCATAGGTACACATGTACAACATATACTGAATTGCTTATCTTCCCAGTAAGGGTGCATGACAAGGGAAGAAGGGAATGAATCTGGAATTCAAAGTTTTAAAATTAAATGTTTAAAAATATGTGAATACTATTATTAATATTATTTTACATATAATTGAGAAATAACATATACAGGCATTGGGCACAGAAATTCACTTTGCCCTACTGAAAAAGTCGAAGAGGGTATGGGAGAAGATATGGGAGAGTGCAGATGGGATGAGGGGATATCCTGTGGGACTACTATTTTGGGGTGGGGGATAGGGGAAAATGAGGAAAAAAAATGTAACTCAAAATCTGGTGGAAATGAATCATGTAAACCAGAAGTACATAAAGCATTTGGGAAAATAAATGGGGTGGGGGTGGCTAGGTGGTGCAGTAAATAGAGCTCTGGCCATGGAGTCAGGAGGACCTGAGTTCAAATCTGGTCTCAGACACTTAACATTTACTAGCCATGTCACCTTGGGCAAGTCACTTAACACCAATTGCCCTGTCTTCCCCCCTCCAAAAAACAACAACAACAAAAACTAAAATAAAATAAATGGGGGAAGTAGATAGCATTGCAAATTAAGGAATTATTCTCATGAAGACATTTAGTGGAAAGTATGATAGATGGTATTTGGGTTAAGGCCACAGATGGAAAAACAGAAATGATTTTGTCACTGGAATATAGACACCATTGGGATAGAAGGAAGAAATATATGAGGAGTTTGAGAAATATCACAAATCAGGCACCGATGTATAGTGGGAGATTTCAATTGTCCAAACATCTGAAACTCTCTTCCACATAGGAAGAGCATCAAATCAATAATTTATTCACTTGCCTTAATAATAATTTCTTTTTTCAAAATTTGGAAGCACCGTCCACGGGAGGTTACATTCTATATACAATTGTCACTAATAGGAAGAACCAGTTGCTGCAGTGGAAATGATGGAAATGTCAGGGTAAAGTAGCCATTCATTCCTAGAGTTTATGACAAGAGGAGAGTAAATCTGGCCATGTATACTAGATGTTGGGAATTTTAAAAAAATATTTCATGCTAATTACATATTGAAACCATTTTGGACATTAATTTTTTTAACATTTTGAGTTCTGATTTCTCTCCCTCCTTTCTTCCCTTCCCACCTCCCTGAGGCTGTAAGCAAATTGATATAGATTATGACTGTGCAATCATGCATAATATATTTCCATATTAATCATGTTATGAAAGAAGACAGAGGCTGAAAAAACAACAAAAATCCCCCAAACTACCATGAGAAAAATAACGTGAAGAATAGTCTGTTTTGATGTGCAGTCAGGCTCTATTAGTTCTTTCTCTGAAAATGGATAGCATTTTGCATCATGAGTTCTTTGTCTTGGATCATTATATTGCTGAAAAGAGCTAATTTGTTCATAGCTGACCACTTTACAATATTGCTATTACTATGTACAATATTCTCCTGGTTTTCTCACTTCACTTTGCATCAGTTCATGTAAGTCTTTTCAGGTTTATTTTTATTTTTTTGAGGGCATCCTGCTCAGGGGTGGAGCCAAGATGGCAGAGTAGAAACAGCACATCCAAGCCACTCTGCCCCCAGATTTCCTCCAAACTATGTAAAAGGGGACTCTGAACAACTTCTGGAGCCCCAGCACCCACAGATCCACACAGAGAAGCTAACCTCCCACTGAGGACAGCCCAGAAGCCCTGTAGGAAGGACCAGCGCAGTGGTCTGGGAGCCGGCAGCATGCAGCACGCAGAGCGCAGGGAGCCAAGCACAGGTCCGGTCCACCTGAGTTGCGGTTTTAGCCCCAGGGCGGCAGGGCCAGAGGCCGTCTGGAGGGACCCCAGAACACCAGCAGCTGTGGTGACTCCAGAATTATCAACATAGACATGCCTAGGACAAAGTGAGAGGTTAATGCCCTATGGACTTTGGGACCAGTATTTGGGGAATGCGTCGGCTTCCTCCCCTGGGGGCTAGAAGCAGCTGAGGAGACACGCCATTTTGGAGTTTTCAGAGGCAGCTCCAGCTCCTGGCCTGCGAACTGTAGGTGACATGGACACTTGGACAGAATCACCAGGCAAAGACAACGGGTAATCGGATCAGGAAGCGTTTATTAGCCCGCCGGCGGCAGTCCTTGGAATTAAGTTCCAGGAGCTGCCCCGGACCCTAGTAGACACACAGTTTAAATAGTCAAAAACCACCATCGTATCAGGAGTAACAATAAGGGGGCAGACTGGTCAGGCAGACATCATGCAAGTGCAGGATGTGGGCTGGGGCAGGCTGATCAAGCCAAGGGGAGGATTCTTGAGTTCCAGGAATTCAGGATACAAAGATGGGCCCCTTGTAAGGGGGTGAAATGTTCAGGGCTTACTACTTCAGTCAAGCAAGATATCATTCAGGCACACTAAATAAAGCAGGCTACTCAACACAAGCTGAGGAGGGGAGGATTCAGGAATTCAAGATACAAAGATGGGCCCCTCATAAGCCAGTGAAATGTCAGGGCTTACTACTTCATAGGGAGATCCAGCGATCAGTCTTTGGGGGTAATCACTCTTGCTTTAACCTCCCTGGATCTGGATTGTGATCTGGGGTGGAAGTCATGGGTGGGTTTACAGCTTGCCAGAAATGGAAGTTGCCCTCCCACATGTTCGGGACGAAAATTCCCCTATCTGGGGGCAAAGACATACTGTGGGAACAAGCCCAAAAGTCAAGTAATTAAGTGGCAACATGCCTAGGCAAAGGAAACAAATTAAACAGAAAAATGCAACCCTAGACTCCTACTTTGGGGGCAATGAGAGTTGAAGCATGGAGCCGGAAGAGGACTGTGAGGTCAGAAGTCCTGCTCCAAAAGCCCTAGGGGAAAACATGAGCGGGTTGCAGGCCATAGAGGACCTTAAGAAGGACTTTAAAAATCAAATAAGAGAAGTGGAGAAAAATTGGAAAGAGAAATGAGAAGGATGCAGGAAAAGTATGAAATGAGGGTCAACAGCCTGACTGAGGAAAACAACACCTTAAAAAATAGACTAACTCAAATGGCAAAGGAGGCTCAAAAGGGCAATGAGGAGAAGAATGCCTTCAAAAGTCAGATTTGCCAGATGGAAAAAGAATCTCAAAGTTCACTGAGGAGATTCATTCCTTCAGAGTTAGACTGGAGCAAATGGAAGCTAATGACTTTATGAGAAATCAAGATGCTGTTAAGCAGATCCAAACAAATGAAAGATTAGAAGGCAATGTGAAATATCTCATGGGAAAAACCACTGACCTGAAGAATAGATCCAGGAGAGACAATTTAAAAATTATTGGACTACCTGAAAGCCATGATCAAAGAAAGAACCTAGAAATCACCCTTCAAAAAATTCTCAAGGAAAACTGCCCTGATGTTTTAGATCCAGAGGGCAAAATAGAGGTTGAAAGAATCCACCAATCACCTCCTGAAAAAGATCCCAAAAAGAAAACTCCCAGAAATATTATAGCCAGGTTCCAGAATCCCCAGATCAGGGAGAAAATACTACAAGTGGCCAGGAAGAAACAATTTCAATATTGTGGAAACACAATCAGAATAGCCCAGGACCTGGCGGCTTCTACACTGAGGGATCAAAGGGCATGGAATATGATGATATTCCAGAGGGCAAAAGAACTGGGAATGAACCCAAGGGTCACCTACCCAGCAAAACTGAGTATTTTGTTTCAGGGGAAAATATGGTCATTCAGTGGAATAGAGGACTTTCAAGCACTCTTGAGGAAAAAACCAGAATTGAATAGAAAATTTGACATCCAGACACAAGAAGCAAGAGATGCCTGAGGTGGTAATCAGGGAAAGGAAATCAAAAGGAACTTATCAAAGTTGAACTATTTACATTCCTATATGGAAAAACAATAACTGTGACTGAGGAAATCTTTCTCACTATGAAAATAATGGAATAAGGGTGTATGGTCATGTGAATGCATATGTGAATGTGTGTGTATATGGTTACAGTTACATATGGATAGAAGGCATAGGTTGAATTTCTTGGGAAGGGAGGATACTCAAGGGGTGAAGTTGTGAGGTGAGAGAGGAAAGTGGCAGGAAGTGATGGGGAGACACAGGGTGGGGTAAACTATCTCATGTAGAGGAAGCAGGGGGAAGTAGTTGCAGGGGAGGGGAAAAATAGGAAGGCAAAAAGGCGAAACCACATTGTCATTGAATTTGGTTTAGGGAGAGAATGACATACATACTACGTGGGACATCTTAACCTGCAGCAGAATGGGGAGAAGGGGGAGGAGAGGAGGGATGATGGATGGGAGGTCATCCTTGTGGGGAGGGGAGGTTGGAGGTACCCACTATGGAAGAGGGACAGGATCAAGTGGGGAATGGACTAGGTGGTGGGTGGGATGAGGGGGAAGGAATTATAAGCAGCCTTGTACAATATATCTACTATGATAATGTTTTGCATAGCTAGAAATGTACAACATATACTGAATTACTTATCTCCCCAGAGGGAATGGGTGACAAGGGAGGAAGGAAATGTATCTGAAATCCAAGGTCTTAAGATTAAATGTTTCAAATATATATATATATACTATTATTAATACTTTTTTGCTTGTAATTGGGAGATAAGATGTGCAGGCATTGGGACACAAAGATTCACCTTCCTCTAATGGAGAGGTCGAAGGGGGTGTGGGAGAGGATAGGGGAGAGAGCAGATTGGAGGAAGTGATGTCTTGCAGGACTGCTGTTCTGGGAGGGTGGGTAGGGGAAAAACGGGGGTGGGGAATGATTGTAACTCAAAATCTGGCAGAAATGAATGATGTAAAACAGAAGTTAATAAAGCATTTGTTTAAATAAAAAAAAAATAGATGGAGAGCATCCTGCTCACCATTTCTCATAGCACAATAGTATTCCATTACAATCGTATACCAAAACTTGTTCAGCCATTCCCTAGTTGATGGACATCCCCTCAATTTTCAATTGTCTTCCACCACAAAAATGAGCTGCTATAAGTATGCTTGTACAAATAGGTCCTTCCCCCACCTTTTTAAAAAAAATCTCTTTGGGATATAGTCCTAATAGAAGTATTGCTGGATCAAAGGTTATGCACAGTTTTATACCCCTTTGGGCATAGTTCCGGATTGCTCTTCAGAATCATTGGATAAGTTCAAAACCTCACCAAAAGTTCATTAGTGTCAAATTTACCCACATCCCCACCAACAATTTGTCATTTTCCTTTTCTGTCATATTAGTTAATCTGATAGGTGTGATGGGGTACCTCAGAGTTGTTTAAATTTGCATATATCTAATCAATAGTGATTTAGAGCATTTGTTATATTGCTATAGATAACTTATTTCTCTATCTGAAATTTACCTTTCCTATTCTTTGACCATTTATCATTTGGGGAATGACCTGTATTTCTATAAATTTGACTCAATTCTTTATATATTTGAGAAATGAAATCTTTAACAGAGAAACTTGCAGTAAATTTTTTCCCCAGCTTACTGGAGAAACCACATTTCAAAGAGTTTAGTGGAAGAGCAGGTTGGATCCCATGGACTAAATTGCTGGAGGGAAAGTCAATCTCGAAAGGATGGGAGATATTCAAGAATGAAATTTGGAATATGCAATGGGAAAAAATTCCCATAAGGAATTATATAGGGAACTCTCTAAAAACTCAGATTTTTTAAAAAAGAAATATGTGGGAGATAGAAACAAGGCTAGGTAATAGAAAGTGAATAAAAGTGCATAATGTAAGTATCATAAAAATAGTATTGGAGTGAAAAACTGAGCTGAGGTTAGTGAGCAAACTAAGGTCAACAAAAATGATTAATATCAGGGTTGATAGCCAAGCTAGTGTGAGAGCACCTATTTCTCCTTGATAATTTAAGTCATTTGGTCTAAGTGAGCTACAATTTTACTATCTTGGCTAGAGATAAACTGAAGACAAGGAGAAAGAAAATGCATCTATTTTCTTTCTTTACAGAACTATTGAGATTAAATTTGGGAACAAGCCAAAAAGAAGGCTCTGTTGATAGTCAAGTGAGGTTGGTTGCCCCAAATAACCATGCTACAGATGTATATGTGTGTGTTCTTCTTAATCTTAACTACTGCAACTCTGTTACATTGAAAATTTTACACAGAAATGACTGTTATATATATTCTTATATTTGAGTATACCTGAAGAATGTTTGAAGTATATTTCCTAATATAATTGAAAGATAAGACAATAAAAGGAAAAGAAGGAAGTCAGGGTAAACTAACAAGAGAGATGAAAGCCTGTATTTGTGGCCATGGAAGTTGATTAATATATTAAGTGGTAAATTTGTGAGGACTTGCCCATACTTTGGATGTTAGAATAAGGGTAAAAAGATCTCAATAGTCTTGAATGGTGAACAACAGATGCCTTCTACCAAGGTAAAACTGTCTTTATAAAATTTTCATCTGCTGACTTCTGGTCTTTGGGAGGCAAGCAAAACAAGCTTAATATCTCTTCTTCATGGCAGCCTTTCAAATACTATATACAAATACATAGCTATCATGTCCCATCTAAAGTCCTCTCTCCTCCAGGGTAACCACAGAGCTCATGTAAATCCTTACTAGAATGTGGCCTACATTTAGATGTGGTTGAACAACAAAAAATACTGTTGGGATGTCACAGAATCTTAGAGTTGGCAAGGGCTCCAGGAGAACATCCAGTATAAATCTCCTTAACAACATTTCAAACAACTATCATGATATTTTGGTCCAAATTGTGAAATGCTTTCAAGTCAATTAAAATTGGAAAAAAAAATAACTGTCTACTTAGGTTGGAGAATGAGAGGCATCCTGGTATGTAATGGAAATGCAGATTTGAAGATCTTCCCTGCCCCTAGGCCCTTTGATTGGCTTAAGAGACTTTGATTGACTTAAGTGACTCTGAGAACCTTCTTTAATTTGAAAGTGTACTCTGCCCCCTAATAGGCTGAATGTGGTCACATGAAGCCTGTGGTAGGAGGCTTGGTTTTCAGGAATGACCACACCTTGATGCTGTGTGATTGGGCAGTGGGTCAAGAGGGTGGTTACATTCTCTGAGCCAGAAGAAGACTATATAATCCCTGCTTTGAGGCTTTGCTTTGGGGCTCACTTTGAGAAGTGTTGTGTGATTTGACCAGATGAGACTCTGGGCATCCGTTGAGAGCCCCCCAGCTTTGAAAACCCAGATGTTGATGCTTCCCTCTCTGGTAACTGTGATTTGGTATTGATATAATGGTCGGACAGTTTGGAAGCCTGTCTATTTGATCTGTCTGTATACTCTGAAGTTTGGGGTGCTGACCTTTCCCCCCTGAACTAGGTAATATACGTTTGTTTGATTAAAGTAAGCTTGTTAACCCATTTTGAGTTGCTTTCCTTTACAAAAGCAGATCTAAGAACTTGTGTTGGCAGCCACTCTGGGGTTGCTGGGGTGCTTGCTGCTACATGGTGTAGAGGGGCAACACACTGAACATAAAGATATAAAGTCTGGGCTTGACTCCCATACTCATAATAATTACTAATTTAGTGGCCCTTAGTAAGTCAAAACCTCCTTGGATCTCATATTCGTCATCTATATGATGGGAAAAATAATATGTGGACTATTCACCTCAAAAGTTGGAAAAGTTCTTTGTATCTTTCCAAGTGTTATAAATATATAAGCTATAGGAAAGAAAGAAGGGAGGAAGAAAGAATGAAAAGAAGAAAGGAAAGGGGGAGGAAGGAAGGAAACAAGCATTTATTTTGTGCCAGACATTGTGCTAAGGTTTTGCAAATATTATCTCACTTAATCCTCACAAAAACCCAAGGAAGTAAGTACTATTATTATCCCAACTATATGTTTGAGGAAATTGAGGTTGAGGTTTGCTGACTTGCCCAGGGTCACACAGCTAGTAAATGTATAACTTGGATTTGAACTCAGGTCTTTCTCATTCCAGGCCCAGTTCTCAGTCCACTATGCTACTTAGCCTATCATGAATAACCATTGTTTGTCCTACATTTTTGAAGAGGAACAATTATATCATGGGGTGATTTCTTGACTTGTGTGTGAATTGGATTTAAGTGAGGTAGAGTTGCACAAAGTCATTAGCCTCACACTCTCTTCACGAGTCATTAAAGCCCAGTGGCAAGACAAAAGTCAAGATGACTGGTGATGGCCCCAGGATGCAGTAGATGACCATGACATCTTCAATGTCTGACCAAACTCTCCACAGTGCCTGCTTCAGTTGCCTTCATGGCCGTTGGAACAAATCGTTCTCATCAACCCATTCTACCAGAGGAGGTCTTCATATGCTTGGGGTAGACAGCCCCCTAATTCACTGATTGTTTTGAGACCCATCAGCTACCCTCAAACTGGTTTAGCCAGTGTGCTGAGATGTTGTATTAGTGTGTGGCCACTGTTCATGCCACAGTTTCTTGGTGTCACAGGTGAGAATTGAATACTAGGGTGGAGAGAATTCAAATTTGGTATTCCAGAAACTCTGCCTAATTTGAATTCCCTCCTCTATCATAGTTCCATATTAGCATTTTTTTGGATATCATCTCATTCTCCCTTTCCCCCCCTACCATTTCTCACCCTTAGGAATATGAATTCATGATGAAAGTTAATATCAAATGGAAACAGTGTCTTGTGGTGGGAGATACTCTATCCTAAGTTATGAGGCCCCATGCAATACTCTGTTGCTCCGTGGGAGATACTCAGCATTCCTAAGGCTAGCTTTCAATTCCCTCTGTTTTTATATTCTTCCTCCCTACGACCTTGAGTATTAAACTCCACTGGGATGGAATATAGTCCTGAGAAGTATGTCTCTTTCTCAGAGAAAATATTTTCCTCATCATTCAACTGAAACTGATATTTCTAAATTACCAGTGATCTCTCAATTACCAAAACTGATACTCTTTTTTTCCTTCTCAGCCTATCTGTTGCATTTGATCCTGTTAATCCTTTTAAGCATTTCTTTTGTAAAGAGAAAATAGCTATCATATATTTGCTTTAATATGTACATTGAGTATATTTTTAGAAGAGATTCTATTGATCTCTTTTGAGGAGACTCTAGGGGAGAGTCAAACCTAAACTTTAAGCGACCCTCCCTAAGTCTTTGGAGTAGTGGATGTGATAGAGCTCGAGACAGTAATAAAGGACCAGATCCCACCTCTCCTTGGGTCAGGTTTCTCCAGGGTTAAACCCCATCCATGTGAGGGTGGAACTTGGGATATAAGCACATAATAGCTAGTATTTATATAGAGCTCTTTACAAATATTCACTCTTTTTATCTTTTCAACAACACTGAGAGGTGGATACTGTTATTATTCCCATTTTACAGATCAGGAAACAGAGGCAGAGAGAAATGAAATTATATCTCCAGAGTCACATAATAAATAACTGAGGCCAGATTGAACTCAGGTCTTCATAATTCCAGATCCAATGCTCAATCTAATGGCAGTCAGTCAGTCAGTTAACAAGCATTTATTAACTTCTTACTATGTTCCAAGTACTTAGGAATAAAAATACAAGCAGAAAGAAAGATAGTCCCTATTTTCTTTCTTTTTTTGTTGCTTTTTTTGGAGGGCAATTGGGGTTAAGTGACTTGCCCAAAGTCACATGGCTTATAAGGATAGTCCCTATTTTCAAGGAGTTTATATTCCAATGGAAGGAAGATAACTCATAGAAGGGAGCTGAAATGAGCCAGGGTAGGGAGGCAGAGGAAAGTCCCTGGCTCAAGTACATGGCAGAGAAATTTCTGTAGAGGTTAGTCAGTGGTGCAGTCTAGAAAGGGATGAAGATTGAATTACATAGCTGTCTGTAGTATATTTGTGTGTAGTTTTCACTTTTTTGTTCTAAGTAAATTGTAACACTATCATCAAACAGTCATTGGATGCTTACTATGTATATTGGATTATGCTTGGTGCTAAGAATGGAAAAGATGTATGACAGTTCTCAAGGAGTTGACAATCTAGTTGGAGATACAAGGGCTATATTTATGTATAAAAGATAAACAAACAAAAAAGACAAATCACAGTTAAACAGTGAAATCATAAGTCACACATATGAGTAGCATTCCTTTAAGACATTCACGATTTAGGGGCCCTCCTTCCCTCCTGCTCTGAATGCTTCCTATCAGTCATTATGATATTTTAAAAATTGACTGTCAAGCTAGAAATCCCTGGATGTACAAAAGAGGCAAACTTTTCTCCTCAAAGTCTCTCCCACCTGCTGGCCTTGAGGTGTAAACACAACTTTCTGAGCTCTGAAGGGTTGGTGTGGGGATGCTCTTTCCCCAACTGGGCCACAAGCCCATGCCTTCCTAGAAAAGCTTATATCTGGTTGCCTCTTGGTTCTGGTTTTCTTTCCTTTGGTAGAAGTCTTTGTAAGATCCCCAAAAGAAGCCGGTATCTCTAGGCACCTGAGCAGCAAGATATTAGCTCCCAGATCAGCTTACATTTGTGCAGATTTGGCTGTACTCAATAGAGGGGAAATGTAAACTGGTTAATAAACCAATATTACAAAGAAGCTGTTTGCAAATGACCCAAGAAGGTTTGAATAAACTTGGCCTCTGAACTGATCATAATCTTTATATCATTTTTGTTTAGAATGACCTTTTCTATGTGTGGGAATAAGACTGCTTGTTCCATAACCTGATTCATGTCTGTGCTCTGGGTATTTTTATATAGCACCTTGGCCAACTGTTCCCTCCACTGCCAAACAGAATTGTTCTTCATGAATCTGAGATGAGGGTAGAATTAGAATTCTAATTCTAATTGACAGCTCTCTATTCTCTTATTGAGAAACCAGGCAACCACAGAGCAATAAATAAGTGAACCTTGAGGGTAAGCAAAGGATATGAATGTGCAAATAATAATAGCTAACATTTATATAGCATTTACTGTGTACTAAGCATTTTACAATTATCATCTCTTTTGGTCCTCACAAACAGCCTTGGGATCTAGATGCTGTCATTTCCTTCATTTTATAGATGGAGAAACTCAGGCAAACAGAAGTTAAGTGACTTGTCCAGGGTCACCAAGCTAATAAATATCTGAGGCCAGATCTGAACTCAGGCCTTTCTGACTCCAGGTCCTACACTTTATCCACTGCACCCCATAAATATCTGCTAAAGTTGCTAGCCTTGGTGGCCTTAGGCTAGTGGTTCCTGGCTAGCCCCTGGGACAGACTGGCATTATAGGATCATAGACCTAGAATGAGAACATACCTGAGAGGTTATCTAGTCCAACATGTCCATTTTATAGATGAGAAAACTGAGGCCCAGGGAAGCTATGTGACTTGCCTGAAATCAGCTAAGTAGTAAACATCAGACCTAGAGCTAATATTCTCTCTACTCTATCATACTGCCTCCTTAAACAGTCAAATGGGTATGTCAGGTCAAGATGGTGTAGTAGAAACAGCACTTCTGTGGTGCTCCAGCCCACACCACTTCCAATTTATGTAAAAACGGGACTTTGAACAAACTCTGTTGCTACAGAACCTACAAAATGACACAGAGAAGCTAACCTCTTGCTGAGACCAGCCCAGCAGCCTAGCAGGGAGCAGCCAGTGCAGCGCTCTGGGAGCTGAGCCTAGGCCCTCGTGAGTCATGAGTTGGAAGTTTTAGCACCAGGGTGGCCTGACCAGCAGCTGGCTGGAGGGACTCCAGAACACCAGCAGCTATGGTGCTTCCAGAATTACTAACACATAGATGCCATGGACAAAGTGAGAGGCTGAGAGGTCTGAAATGAACTTTGAATGAAACTGAAATGAACTTGACATTGGCTGTTAAGCCAAACAATTCAATTTCCTTACAACTAGCAGGACTTTTACAAAGTCAAGAAACATACAACTCATCCGTTCCTTCTCCTGTGTCAGACTCGGCATTCTTAGCACAGTGCTCTAATGTAGATTCCTGCTCTCAGGCTGCCCAGTGCTATAAACATGGAATGGATGAAGATGGATTGCAGCAGCTATTGGCTGGAGTCTCTGGTTTCTCACACTCATTTTGTTCTGTGTGGGTAAACTCAGAAAGATAACGCCCAATGAATCCAAGTACACACAAACATGAAATTTGGGACTCCATAGACAAGACTATCAAACTCCACCAGTTTCCTAAATGAAGGGAAGAGAATAGTCTTGAAATAAGATTCAACTTCCAGTTTCAGCAAGGATAATAGTACTTTCACATCTAGTTTCAAAGGGTTACTATTTGACCCTGACAGTTTTCCTCTCTATATAGTTTAATATCAGAATTATTTCCATAAGCTTTTGCCGAATTGAATCAAGAGGAAGAATTTATGAACTATCTATCAGTTGTGCTCCCAGCACTATCTTGACACTCAAGGATACAAAAAAGGAATAAACAAGAGCCAATCCTCAAAGATAAGTGGCCAAAAGATATGAACAATTTTTGAAAGAACTGTAAATTAAAAACTACATTAATTGCCATTTGGAAACTTGCCCCAGATCAATAATAATAAGAGAAGTGTAAATTAAAACAACTGAGTTTTCACCTCTCACTCTGAAAATTGACCAAGAAAACAAAAATGAGGATAGTCAGTGCTGGAGGAGATTGGGAAGAAAGGAATATTCATATACTGTGGGTAGAGCTGTGAATTGATCCATCCATTTTGGCTATCCATTTGGAATTATGTAAATATGTGACTTCACTTTATACCTTTTGACTGAATGAATCCCTGTACTATACCCCCAAGAAGCTCAAAGATGAAAACAAAAGAGTTTCAGCAAGACTCTTTGTGATAACAACAACAAAAAAACTAGAAACAAAGTGGAGCAGAAGTAAACTGCTATATAAATGTAATAATTCCTGTTACAGTAGAAAGGAGAAAAATCACAAGAAGGAACCTGAGCTCTGAGGGACTGAGAAATTTGGTAGTAGAGAACAGATAATAGAAAATAGTTGTCTTCCTTTGATAGAGGTGATGGGGAGACACACTAAAGGAGAATGTCAGGCAGAGCCACTATTAGACTATCAGATAGTTTTGTTTAATGGTTTTTCTTTGTTACCAAGAAGGGCTCCATAGGGGAGAGGGCAGGACTGTGGTATAGACCTAGAAATAACTGTGATGTGAAAATAAAAGGCATCAATAAAACAGTTTTTAAAAAGAAAAAAATACCAGTCAAATGAATTGCACAAATAATGAGTACAGGGCTGCAGAAGTGGGAGGTATTAAGATTCCTTATAGAACTGGAATTGTATCATTCTTTTGCATCAATTCAGAAAGCAATACTTTAACATACCTGTAATATCATTGAGAAATTTCTGTCTTAATATATATCACTGGAAGGGTCTAAAATCACAAATAAATATAAGATATTAATAATAATCCTAAGAGCAACAATAATAACACTATCCCTACTCACCTCAGAAATAGAAAAAAACTTTTTCTTTTTTTTTTAAGCAATTGGGGTTAAGTAATTTGCTCAAGGTTACATGGCTAGTCATTATTTATGTGTGGGTGCTCATTTTCTGAGGCCTGATTCGATCTCAGGTCATCCCAACTCCGAGGCTGGTGCTCTTACTCACTGCGCCACCTAGCCACCCCCAGAAAAAATTTTTTCATCTGTTTTTAGAATGGTGTTTTATTCAATTCAATTCAACAAACATTTACCAAATGCCAGCTATTGTACTGGGTATACAAAGATAAAAATGAAATAGTCCTTACCCTCAAGAAGCTTACATTTGAAATTTTTTTGAAAAGTGAAGCATTTGAGATAATCATTTCCTTAAATATGTAGCTATGAAAGTTTATTAAGAAGATTCGATTTTAGCTTGGATCACGGGGTATACATCCTTCTATCTGTATTTCAGCTGGCCAACCTGCATATCTGTTTCTGCTGTCATCAGAATGGTTGATCTATTTAAAGAGAAGATGTACACATTCATTTATTTAAATATTTATTGAGTGCTTTTTCAGTGAAGAGCAGTATATAACATTTTTTAGAAGGGGATCTGCTGTGACCTAAATGTACCATCAGTCTGTTGCTGGAAATAATAATTAAATTCAATTAAAGGAATATTTCTTGATTACATATTCTGTGTCAGGAGCTGTGCTATGCCTGGTGGAGGACACAAAGATGAATATGCTAAGTCGGAGAACTAATTTCCAGTCCTGGTTCTGTTGCTGACTACCAGTATAACCTTGACTTCACACTTTTAGCCTTTGGCTTCCTTATCTGTAAAATAAATGGGTTGTACTACACAATTTTTAATGTCCCTTATAGACTATAACATTCTGTGATGCTACTTTAACAAACAGTTATAGTGGTATGAAAATCTATAATGTCAAGAAAAGAATGCTAAAGAACACTGAGCAATCAAATTTGGATAATCTGTACAGTTATATGAAATGAAGTACATTGGAAACAAAGAATGTCAGGCTATTTGAAAGGTGTGGAATGAAGTATATTCCTAATACTCTTCTATATCAAGAAGATTATTTGGCAACAGAATGAAATATGACTTGAGGTAGCAAGATACTGGATGGTCAATCTGGAGCTCTGGTTATTACTAATGAGACTTGAACAAGGGAGGTGAAAGGAGAAGAAAGGAGGAGAAAGAGATGAGACATCTTTTAGAGGTAGAATTAATAAGACTTGGCAACCAAGTGTATGTGAGGGTAGCCATAAGAATGAGAGGGAAGAAACAAGGATGACTCTGAAGTTATAAGCCTGGGTAACTGAGAAAATGGTAGTGCCCTAAATAGAGATATTGAAGTTAAGAAGAGGAGCAAGTTTTGGAGAAGATGAGTTCTTTTTTTGGATATACTAAGTCTGAAGTATTGGTGGAACAGTTAAAAGGAAAAATGGCTAGATGTGCTAATCAATTGCCCTATAACTCACATATCTGTGACTTCTTGGAACAAAGGCATTCCTTTCCACTATATAAATTGTGTACCTGTATTAGAATGTATGGTCTTAAAGGCTTGCTTTTCATCTCCAGTGCTTAGTATGATAAATTCTTTTCATTTTTTCATTAGAGGTTGTAGTGCCAATGCAATATTCACAGTGCCCATGATCACTATAAATATATCTGCATGGTGCTCAATCACAAAATATAACAGACTCTTCATATAGAAGACAGAAGCAAAACATTTATTCAGACACCAGAAAACCAAATCCTTAAACCAGCAAATCGCTTCCTTCATAATAGCAAAGAAGTTAATAAGCCACAACAGCACAGAGAGCCACAGCATCCTTTAGCCCTGCCCCCACCCCCAAACCAACAAAAAACCAACATTTTCTCACAAGCCTGACTCCCTTGGATGTGTTCTCTCCTCCTTCCAGTCTAGCTAGCTCTGACTCCCAGTTTCCTGTGGACTCTGCTCCACCCTTCAGTGAACCCCTCCCACCACAGGCTCCATGTAATTACACTCAGCCTACTAGGGGCAGAGTTTATCTTCAAAGCAGGGAAGATATTCAAATTCCCATTACCCAGAGGTATAAGAGAAGAGCCTAGAAGAAAACCTTCTGGACTGTCCACAGTTGGGAGCACAATGTGGTTGATGATCCAGCAAAGACCCTGAGAGGAGGCAGTCAGAAATGTAGGAGGAAAACCAAGAAGGATGAAGTTCAAGAAAACATCTCACTGGGCAATGAAATAATTGGTACCTTAGGAGAGGGGCACTTTCAGCTGAGTGATGAGACTAAAGTCAAGATTATAAAGAATTGAAGAATGAATAAGAACAGAAAAAGTGAAGAAAAAAGTTTAGACAGCTTATTCTAGGAAGTGTGCCTGAGAAAAGAAGGTAAGATATAGTGAAAATAATAAGATCTAGTGAGACTGTTTGTTTGTCTTTTAGATAGGGAGATTTGGGCATGTTAATAGACAAAAGGGAAGGAGCCAGTAGATAGAGAGTGAAGATTTGAAAAAAGAGGGAGTAATAGTAGGGGCAATCTGGAAAAGACAGAGAATATGGGATCAAGGGTATGTGTAGACAGATTGGCCTAGAGCAGAGATGTGAAACTCAAATGGTATCATAGGGATCTTTACATGCCTCATATTGACTTCATTTAAAAACATAATGTTATCTATGTTTTAATGTTTTAAAAATTTGTTAAATATTCCCATTCATATTTTAATCTGATTCAGGCCACATTTGGAAGTACTGTAGGTCACATATTTGACACCTCTGTCTTAATGTTGGGAGGCAATTTCCTCATTAGAAGTTGGAGAAAGGAAGAGATGGTGGGTATTATGAGATGACAAGAAGGGGAGAAGAGGGAGTTCTGGTCATATGTCTTAGAGAGGTTTCTTTTTTTGCTCTCTACTCTCACTTGACAATCTCATTAATTCTCATGGATTCAATTATCCTCTTTATGCAGATGACTCCCAGATCTATATATCTAATCAAAGTGTTTAGAGGCAGCTAGATGGCACAGTGGCTAGAGCACTGCACATGGAGTCACTGTGCTTCTGTCCCTGGAAGAAAGATTGAAAGGGCAACCCTGAGAAGGCTAAAGCAGGGCCTTCTTGACCCAGCTTCCCAAAAAAGGAATCTTCCCACCTGGTTAATTGTGAACCTGGCAGTGGTATCCTGGCATCTTATGCTATTCTAAGCTGGAATCAATTCAAACTAAGGATGCTTGTGTCATTCTGAACTTTGGCTTAGGGATTTATAC
Source organism: Gymnobelideus leadbeateri (assembly GCA_011680675.1). NCBI lineage: Eukaryota > Metazoa > Chordata > Mammalia > Diprotodontia > Petauridae > Gymnobelideus > Gymnobelideus leadbeateri. Next base: position 6,165 of record WOXC01005517.1, on the reverse strand, counting down.
ATACTTAAATACTTATATACACACATGCACCGAAACCTAAAGAATCATTTTGACAATTTGGTTGCAGATTTGCTAGCCTGAGAATTTTATGTACATTTTGCCACTATTCACTGTCACATAGATGTTTAACAGTCTTGTCAAATCATTCAAATATTTTCATGAAAGCAGCTGCTCTAAGAACCTGCCTATTCCAGAATATCTAGGAAGAGAGATTTCCAAGATATGATAGAAAAATAAAATGGACAGTGGGAGTGAGTTACCCTTTCCTTTCACTTCTTTCACACGAATCACTGTTCTTCGTAAAGCCTGTTTTGTGAAGGGGACTGCCTCCAACTGCTCCTGGCAATGCATTGGTCACCTCAATGCCTCCCTTGCTCAGCAGTGGAATTTGTCTTCACTAAGATGGGGAACGTTGAATATAGCTGACCTGTTCTATCCCAGGGCTTCATATTGCCTGAGGGAGATTGAAACTAGAGACTTCCCCAGCTTTCTCTATGAACTTTTGGTTGTTATACAAAACAACTTACATAATAGTTTCTAGGCTGCTTCTCTCTTGAGACTCTATCCAATTTGAAATGCATTTAACCTTGCTGCCCATCCCTGCCACACCCCCAGCTGCCACACCTCTTGGGTACTCTTGCATCCTGGTGCTACATTGTGGCTCTGAATTGCAATTCCTTTGCCTTGCTTAAAAGATCCTGGGTTTTTATGTGGGGTGGGGGGAGAGGGGACAGTTGCTGTTTTGTCAGTCTTCTTTATTTCAGGCTGACACTTTGTAAACTCAGCTTAAGTACCACTTTCTTGTTTTTGTTTAGTTGTGTTTGACTCTTTGTGGCCCCCATGGACCATAGCTTGGAAGACCCTTCTATCTTCCACTATTTCTCAATGTCTGTCCAAGCTCATGTTCATTGCTTCCATGACACTATCCATCCATCTTATCCTCTTCTGTCCCTTTCTCCTTTTGCCTTCTGTCTTTCCCAACATCAGCATCTTTTCCATTGAGTTCTGTCTTCTCATTATATGGTCAAATATTTAAGTTTCAGCTTCAGTATTTGTCCTTCCTATGAAGAGTCTTGCATTAGTTTAAGTATAAACTGATTTGATCTCCTTTCCACTTTTACATAAGGCTTTCTTTTGTCTGTAGGCACTAACAAGTGCTTTCCCATCCTAGAGTACCTTTGTATATGTTCTGTATATACTTGCGTAATGTTAATGGAATAGGAAGATCTTCACTACCCATTAACAGTCTTATGTGACCTACTTTGAACTCTGGCCCATTTCACAACTGTGATACAGCCTGAGTCACATGGAGCCTAGTGTGGGAGGAGCTTGCCCAAGGGAGTGAGGCAGAATGGAGGGAGGAACTTGCTAGGGGAACTTGTTTGTGGGGAGACCTGACAGAAAGAATGCTTGAGATGTCAGCATCATCTCTGGACTGGTAATGAGTACCTTGTTAAATCTTAAGTCCTGGTATCCTAATAGTGATGTTCCAAATAAATATCTTGGTTTTATCTTTGAGAAAGAGAGTTTATTATATTTGCTAATCTACCCTGGAAATACATATGCATATTTGTAGTAGCTACTATGGGTATCCCATTGGCATTACAACTTATCTATGCATATTTTGTCTCTGAGTTAGAGCATAAGCTTTTTGAGGACATGGATTGTTTTACTTTAGTGTTTGTGTTCTCAGCACTTTGTTCTTGACATTCAGAGAATGCAGCAAGAAGAGGCTAGGCTTCTCAGTTGCTACAGGGAGTCTTGGTTTTGATGTATGTAATGGAAATGCAAATTCAAAGGTCTTCCCTGCCCCTAGGCCCTTTTGATAGGCTTAAGTACCTTCCTTGATATGAAAATAATACTCTGCCCCCTATAGGCTGAATGTGGTCACATGGAGCCTGTAGCAGCCTTGGTTTTCAGGAATGCCCACACCTAGATGCTGCATGATTGGGCAGTGGGTCAAGAGGGTGGTTCCATTCTCTGACCCAGGAGAAGGCTATATAATCCCTGATGTGAGGCTTTGCTTTGGGGCTCACATTGAGAAGTGTTATGTGATTTGGCCAGATGAGACTCTGGGCAGCCATTGAGAGCCCTCCGGCTTTGAAAACCCAGATATTGATGCTTCCCTCTCTGGTAACTGGTATGGATGTAATGGTTAGATAGTTTGGAAGCCTGTCTGCTTGATCTGTTTCTCTGTCTTGTAAGTTCTGTCTGTATACTCTGAAGTTCAGGGTGCTGAACTTTTTCCCCTGAGCTAGGTAAACGATATATGTTTGATTGATTAAAGTAAGCTTGTTAAGCCATTTTGAGTTGCTTTCCTTTAGAAAAGCAATCTAAGAACCTGTGTTGGCAGCCACCCTGGGGATGCTGGGGTGCTTGCTGTAATGTAATATATCACTAATACTTGATATAAAATTTGAACAGGAAAGCTATATATAATGACGGAAATAATCTCCTCATTTTCGTAATCAAAGTGAAGTCCAGAGAGAACATCTGACTTTTGTAGATTTTTTAAAAATTTGAAACTCTAGAGAAATTAGCAATAGCAAAATGGGAAGAAAATAGGATTTTGAGGACTCCCAGCAACTTAAGTTGATTTTGAAAAAAATCACTTAGACATTTATGTGCTTCAATTTCTCGTCAAGATTGACAACAACAAACACCAAATACCAAGTCTGTTGTGAAGATCAAATTAGATAAAGAATGTTAAAGCAGTTTAAATAAATGTAGGTATAAATGTAAGAAACTATCCTTAGCACTCCTATTGTTATGACTGAAACAAATCTTGATTTTAGGTAGAAGTGAGGGGACAATAGAACTAATATATGTTTTATAATCATAAACAATAAATAAAATTAATTAATCATACTACTATGCCTTTTACTTATTATTTTATTTACTTTCATTTTGTTGCTTTGTATTTACTTTGGTGGGGACCTGGGAAGGGAATGGCACAAATCACTGATGTATTAGGACATTTTGTTGAAATCATGTAAAAGATGATTAAAAACAAACAAAAATCCCCCTTACCTTTTCTCTTTGAATATTTTCTGGAAAATCAACACCTTTTCCTCCAAGGAATACCCAACTTGACCTGAATTGTATATTCTTTATTTCCTTACTGCCCAATTCTTCTATGGCATTTTTGGCATCATCCTTTAATCTGCGTAGTAAAGGGAAAAACACATCATCCTTTAATATTTGGGATATATAACACTTTATCCCAGAAGTAACAGAAGTTCCTGAAGAACTGTATCTTGAGTCTCTTCCAGTCAATTGTGTTTATTGTTCATTGAAGTTTTCTAAACTATGTGATCTTTTAATATTTATACAACAAAATCACCTTTCATGAAAGCTGGTTACCCATATAGCTTTGTCTTTTCCCAAGGTGGCAATGTCATAATGTTTACATTTCAGTTGTCTTCACCTCAGCTGTTGGATTCCATCTCTTGTAGTTTTAATTCCTAATTGATAAGGCTGGTGCTCAGGTATATATAAATGTCACATTTTTTCCTTTCCATCTTAAAGGAAGAGGTTCTTGTGAAGTCTATTCCCTTTGTCTGTGCATTTGATCACATCCCCTCTCACCTTTTCCAAAAATTATCACTATTATCCATTATGTATCTTCAATACCTCCCTCTCTATTGATTCCTTCATAGCATCAGAGAGTAATCTTACCAATCCTTGATTTCCCTTGACTCTATTACATCTCTCTCCTCCTATGAGTAAATTTCTTGAAAAAACTCTCTAGTTCTAATGCTTCTACTTTCTGTCAACACTCTTTTCAACCCTTTGTATTGTTTGTTTCAATTCTGTAATGACATCATTCAACTGAAATTCTTTCCTCAAAGGTCACTAATGAACTCCTAATCATCAAATTCAATGACTCTTCTTCAGTTCTCACTTTCCTTAATTTCTCTGCAATATTTGCCCATTCTTTTTGGATAATCTCTCTTTAAAGATATTTGTCATTAGAGACCTCACATTTTCTTGATCCCCTTTCTGTCTCTCTAAAATCTTACTACATATCTTTCTCAGAAGTTGCTCAGTTTTTTCTGGTTCTTAATATAGGATACTTTCTAAGGTTTCATGTCCTTGGCCTTCTTTTCTTCTATCTCTACAGTCACTCCCTTTCATGAGTCATTGACTATCACGGCTTTAATGAACAACTCTATATTGATGATTCCTAAATATATATCTTTAGCTCAGACCTCTCTTCCAAACTCTAGTCCTACATCTATGGAGCCTACAGAATTTCTCTATGTGAATTGATACTTCAATCTTAACATGTCTGAAACCAAGCTTATCTTTTAAAAACCTGATCTTTCTTCTGATGTCAATTTCTGTTGGTGGTACCAACACTTACTAGCCTTCCATGTTTGAAAACTTGGTGCTAACTTTGTTTTTTTTCTCCTCTTCCACTTTTATATTCACTTACTCAGTACCTTCCATTCTACTTTCAAGGTTTTTCACATTTGTTCACACTTCTTAATTTTCTCTGCTCCCACTCCAGGATACCCCCTTGTTATTATTGTCTTAGCCATTCCAATAATCTCCTATCAGGTTTTCTTGGCTCTACTCTCTTTAAAATCATTTTCAGATATCTTCCTTTTGTTACAGATTTCATTCTTTAACTCAGCTCTGCAACTCTCTGCAACATTTTCCCCTTTTCTACAATTAAATTTAAATGTCTTGGGGCAGCTGGGTTCCAGTGAATAGAGCACTGGCCCTCGAGTCAAGAGGACCTGAGTTCAAATCCAGCCTCAGGCACTTGACACTTACTAGCTGTGTGACCTTGGACAAGTCACTTAACTTCAATTGCCCTGCCTTCACCCATTCAAGAAAATAATTTTAAATGTCCTAACCTGGATTTGAGGTAAGTGCCTTAGAGGCTTTTCTCTTGCTATTACCTTAACTCTACACATAACGAATTCCTATCTCTTCTTTAAAGCCCCATTCAAAAGACAAGAAGACTTCTCTGATCCCCCACCCCCACCCCTGGGATGATAATGAACTTTACCAGCCTTTTTTTCTTGTATAGAATTTTGTATACTTCTAATGTATGCATAACATATTATTTTGTATTATAGATATTTTTATATGTGGCACAGTCTCCTCTAAATTATTATTTTTTATTTTTTTATTTTTAAAAGCAATTGGGGTTAAGTAACTTGCTCAAGGTTACATGGCTAGTAATTATTTATGCGTGGGTGCTCATTTTCTGAGGCCGGATCTGATCTCGGGTCATCCCAACTCCGAGGCCGGCGCTCTTACTCACTGCACCACCTAGCCGCCCCTTTAGGGCAATTGGGGTTAAGTAACTTGCCCAAGGTTACAAGGCTAGGTTTTTGTTTGTGTGGATTAAGTGTCGGAGGCCGGCTCCGAACTCAGGTCCTTCTGACTCCAGGGCCGGCGCTCTATTCACTGCACCACCTAGCCGCCCCTTCTCCTCTAAATTATTACTTCTATGAGAATAGGGACTGTGTAGTTTAGCTGACTACTAGCTGAGGCTAAACTATGTCATTTTCCTCTGAAAATTTTGCATTATGTTCTGCAAATAGAAGGCCCTTAATAAGTGCTTGGTGAATGATTTTGGATCATATTGTTTCCCTATTCTCTCTACTTCTGCCTTTTTTTTTTTTTTGGTTGTCAAATGTAGTTGACAGAGGTCACCTCAAGCCAGAATAAAAGAAATGACATAGTAAACAGTCGATATAAATTTACAATTAAGAAATACAGTTGTACTGTGTTTTAAAGTATACTCAAATATAATTCTATTAGAAGCTCAACAAAGGCAAGAGATGGCAGAAAAAAGGGGAAAAAAGAAACTGGATTTGAATTTTATATGAAATGTACTTTTGATATTAATTTGAAGAGCTTAATGAATGAGAGGAAACACATCTTTTCCAAGTAAGGAAGTATTATTGTATGATTATTTTATAATCATTTATCAGAGAAAAAAAACCCCACCTTTATTTTTTATTTTATTATTCCTAACAGATTTAAAAGAACAGTTTCAGTTTCCAGTTATATATTCTTAGGATCCTTTTTTTGTTTGTTTGTTTTAGGCTTTAGTTTTACTACTGTAGACCTTAGCTATTTCATTTCATTAGGCTGGTAAAATAGGCTTCTCTCTCTCTCTCTCTCTCTCTCTCTCTCTCTCTC
>WOXC01005516.1:0-226636 GCA_011680675.1 Gymnobelideus leadbeateri | reverse complement strand
TCCCGACCACCCCCTATTTACCTGGAGCCTCTACTTACCCATCCCGGGTCTTCAGTCATCACCGGCCTCGGAGAGGAAATCACCAGACAGAACACCGGAGGAGGTTGTAAGCAAGTTCTCTTTATTTCCGCAAAGCTCCTACATATATACCTCCCTGGGATCCCCAACCACCAATCATATCTCCAGATTACATAAAATGCCTTTTATGGTCAACGAGGACTCACCATGTAGCTCCCTTGGCTAGAGCTGAAAACATTAAACTCACCAAATACCCTACATCTCACCCCTTTTTATTTAAAAACAAAAGAAAAAGGAAAAAACCCAAAAGAAAATAACAAATCAGCAAGGCAAAATAAAGGAGGCTATATAGCCTATGCAATTTAGAATGGAGCGGGCTTGCTAAAAACCAAACCTTAGGGCCGGATGCTTCCCGGAGAAAGTAAGGCCTGCCGTGGAACAAGGAGTAGGGAGCAGGGGCCTCTGTCTTAGGTCTCCGCCACAGTCACGAACCTTACCCGTCTTAGGAACCCAACACCCTCAGGCCCTGTCTTAGGCGGCCGGAATGTGGAGAAGTTGCCCGTCATGGAGGCACCCCGTCTTATCCCGGGTGTTACAGGCGCTCCTCCAAGGCCTGGAGCCAAAGGTCAGGTCTCTCATCATGGGCCAAAGAATCAACAGCCCGTCTGGTTAGTAGCGTATAATTCCAATACTTCCGTCTCCAACAACAAACCCTAATCACTATGCCTATCAAGAAGATACCTAGCAGGAAAGCAACTCCAAAGGTTCCCCAAGACTGAAACCAAACCCCAATTCGCTGCCAAAAGTTCAATATCGGCTGCACTGGGGTCCAATCAAAATTAACTTTTGTCCCATTTATTTGATAAATCGACCGGCGTAGGCTCGCCAGTTGCTCTTCAAAGGTATGATCCCAGGTCCCATTCAATAAACTGAAATGTTCCGGCCCAAAGCCGCAGCTAAGGAATCATTGTAATAGTGGACCCCAGTAATACATATACCTGAAAGGGAAGAAACACACCTCCCGGGGCCGACCTCAAGCATCAAATCTAATTGTTCCTGCATTAAATCCATGCGCTGATTCATCAGGAGGAGTCCTCCTTTTAGATGGGTAAGAAGATCCCCTGTCTGAGACAGGGCTTCAGCTGTACCAGTAGACAAATTATTTAAAGCTGTTGCAGTCACAGTTCCGCCTTGGAGCGCCACCGATGCCAACGCAACCAATGTCGCGGAGGCCACAAGAGATATAAGGAAGGAGCGAGGGTATCTCTCGGTGACAGTTGTATTAATCAGCGGACGCCAAGCTTGAAGGCCCTTCAATATAGGCGACCGTACCCTCTGAAACATTGATGGCTTGCCCCTGCGGCGACCGGTGGCGGGGGGAGGAGTCTCCCATTTCAGGAACCCGAAGTGCGGACCGGATCGCTGATGATGCAGGACCACGCACGGATCGTGGTCCCATGAAGACACACGACAAGCATTCCTCAGTTGAAAAGTCAGGACAAAACACAGAGCACCCTCCAATCGCCAAGATGTAGTAGCATTGAAGGGCTCCTCCTTCTGGTCCACCATTGCTGTAGGCAATCCCAAGGAAGCATTGCGCACCAGAAGAATCGGATAGATCAATGAAGAATAGGTCACAGGAAGCAGTTTGGGCAAAGCTTTCAAAAAGGCCCAAAGCAGGCTTGGAGGAATCTCCCCCAAAACAACAAAAGGTCCAAAAAGGGAAAACAAGAAAAACAAAAGGATATTTGTACCAAAAATAAAAAAATTAACAAAACATAATATCTCTTACTTTATGCAGGGGCACCCAAATTAAGGAGGAATCATCATCATTCTCCGGACAAACAGCCAGGGCACCCCTGACTCTCTTCCTCACTACTGCTGGCCCTTTCCAATCGCCCCTTTCATCTCACCACAAAACTCTCGAACCCTCTTGGGCTCTATTCGGTGACGGGAGCTGTCTCAGGGCGGAGGCTGGTAGAGCACAAATGCCAGCAAAATAACGCATGGCAGCAGTTGTGCCATCTTGCCTAAACTGTAAAAAATTCATAATATAGAGGGCCTGAAATAACTGACAAGATAAAAGGGTACGGGGAACCCTGCCCAGCAACTTGGCTAGCACCTCTTTTAGAGTGCGATTAGCCCTCTCAACAACACTTTGACCAGTAGGATTATAGGCAATACCAGTCAAGTGAAAAATACCAAACTCCTCACAAAAAAGGGCAAAAGATCTAGAAGTATATGCAGGACCTTTATTAGTCTTAATAGATAAGAGCACTCCCATGGTGGAAAAAACAAAATACAAATGAGATCTAACTGCATGAAAACTCTCACCAGTCTGTAGGGAGGCCATAACAAAACCTGAAAATGTATCAACCACTACATGGACGCACTTGTGACCAAAATGGGTCACGTCCATCTGCCACAACTCATTGGAAAAGGTCCCTTTAGGATTAAAAGCTGATTCCCGAATCCGGGGTTGAAAAGGGGCACAGGATACACATGCTTTAACAATATTGCAAGCCTGTTCCCGGGAGATACCATATAAACATCTAAGGGATCGCGCAGACAAATGAAATCTGCGATGAGCCAAAACTGGCGGTTCTACAAGTTCACTCAATTGAGTTAATCCCATGGCATCAACGGAAAACAAGCCAAGCGCGGCATCAGCAATCGCATTACCCTCAAAAATGGGGCCTGCTTGCACCAGATGGGACCGAACATGCAAAAAATAAACTGGAAAACAACGTAACTGCAAACAAGAAGCAACCTCACGAAAAAGGGGAAACAAAGGTACAGCGCTATTCAAAAAAGAAGATTGCACCCGCTGTAGCAAATTTACAGCATACTGACTATCTGAAATAATATTTACAGGAACATCAAAAAAAAAAGGCGGAGAGCTTGCCAAATGGCAAATAGATCATTCTGTTGGGCTGACTGAAAAGGTGTCTTAAAGGCCCAACAACACTGCCGGACAGGATCATATACCACGGCTCGGTGGCATTTGGTAGCATCTGTAAAGACATTGGGGCCTTTCACTGGAGTTTGGGAGACCACTGTATGATGTGGGCTCAAAGGAAGCAAATCAAAAGCACGAACCACTCGGGGTCGGGCCCCTGCAGCAACTGAAACAGAAGTTAGTAAAATGGCCCAATGCCATGAAGTCAGGGCCAATTCTCGACCTATAAGGTCAAAATCAGAAAAATCAAAAACAAAATCACACCCAAAAGCAGCCCTGCATCTATTAAGGGCCTTTAAAGCAAAATGGGCAACCCATTCCCGACAATCATCTAGGGAACGGGAAGAAGTGCGAGTATACAGCCACTCTAAACAGCCATGGCGCTGATACAGCGCGCCCCAAGGAGCCAAAGCATCCTTTAAAACAACAAAATATATAGGCTCTTTGGGATCTCTCTGGACCAAGGTTGAACGAGCTTGAGCCAATATGGCATCAAGTGCCTTCAAGGCTTCCATAGTCCACGTGCGGGGCAATGTTAACTCCGCCGGCCCTTTCAAAATCTCATAAAGAGGACTCATCAGCTGAGGAGGGAGGGGTATCACCGGGCGCATCCACTGCAGAGCGCCAATTAACTTTTGAAAATCATTCAATGTGCGGCATGCCTCAGCACACACCCTCGGGAATTCCCGGGAAATCACCCCTCTGTCAAGAGTGGACCCCAGATAACTTAAGGGGGCTCTCAACTGAACCTTATCCGGGTCCAAAAGCAATCCTGCAGCTAACAATGCCTCCTGTGCTCTACTCAAGCCCCAAAGCATATCCTGACGATCCGGGGCTGCAATCAAAATATCATCCATGTAATGCAAAAACATCATTTCAGGTTCCATGGATCTGACAGGGGCCAAAACCTTATCTACAAAAAACTGACATAATGTTGGACTATTAGCCATCCCCTGAGGTAAGACCACAAATTGAAAACGAACTGATGGTTGGGCATAATTTATAGAAGGCACTGAAAAGGCAAATTTAATTCTATCCTCCTCAGCCAGAGGAATGGAGAAAAAACAATCTTTAATATCAATAACACAAACATGCCAATCTTTAGGCATGGCTGCAGGGGTGGGCATGCCTGGTTGTAATTTGCCCATGGGGACCATTATAGCATTAATGGCTCACAAATCCACCAACATCCTCCATTTACCTGATTTTTTCTTCACTACAAAAACAGGGGAATTATAGGGACTAAAAGAGGGCTCAATTTTGCCTGTATTCAACAATTCATCAACTATAGACCACAGGGCCCTTAGTTTATCTGATGTAAGGGGCCACTGGTCCACCCATACCGGAGTATCACTCACCCAAGTAATAGGCGGTAACGGGGGGGCCTTCGAACCAGCAGCCCTCATCAGTTTAACTCCCCAGGAACAGTAACACATGCACCCATCTGTTTTAAGATATCTCTGCCCCACAGGCAATAAGGCAAGCCAGACATACAAAGTGGTAGAAATGCACCCTCAACCCCTCCCGCCTGCCAGGACAAGAGTCGAGCAGCCCGAGGGGCCACTCCTGCTCCTCCCACCCCCCTAATAATATTGCCAGCCATTGTCAAAGGCCAAGAAGGGTCCCAGCAATGCCTAGCTATCACCGAGCAATCTGCTCCTGTATCTATTATGCCTTGAAGGGGCCGTTTCTCAACTATCAGGGTCATCATAGGCCTCTCTTCTGTTATATCTTGTGCCCAGTAGGCATCCTCTACAGCCTTAAAAGGCAAAACAAACCCAATTAAAAGGCCAGGTGATAGCAAAAAGGGGGTGCTATGAGGATTAAAAACAGAAATCTTTTTGGAGGGGGAAAGAACTTGGGTCGGGACAACAAGCATCAACTGATTGGAGTCACCTACCACCAACCCCTCAGTTGTTGGAGACCAAACTCCAATCACTGATTCTACTGGGGGGATGGTGACTTGGGCATCTGCGTAAATGGGATAGCGGCCTTGGGGCCGGTGCGTTCCGCGGGACGTGGGTGTGATCCCGGGAAGCTCAGGCCCGCGACCTTGAGCTTCCCGCTGTGGTTTCCCGACACCCGCTCAGACTTGGCACGGCAAAATTTGGCAATATGTCCCGGCTTTCCACATTTAAAACAGACCCGGGATCGCTGTTACTTGCAAATTCTTTGGGCACTGGGCTTTAAAATGCCCTGGCACTCCACATTTAAAGCAAGCCCTCATTTTAGACTGGACTGGTGGAGTGACTGACAATTTTTCCAACGCAGCCACAAGCAGGCACTGTGTGACATCCTGCTGCTCTGTTCTTTCCTCCTCCCTCTGTAGGAGGGCCTGGGCAAGGTTCGTAACAGGGTCCTCTCTAGGGACATCCATCAACCTATCCACTATCTGATCTATAGTAGCTGTAGGAGGAAGCGTCGACATTGCTGCCAAGGCAGATGTCCGCAGCCCTTCCCTAAGCAACTGCTTTACAATTAGAGCATTAGCTGCTTCCCCTTCTCCAAAGGCCCTATCCACATGTTGCCGGACCCTTGTAATAAATTCTATGGGAGTTTCATCCTGACGTTGTTTCAAACCTGAGAATTTAGTAGTATTGGCATCATTCATATTAGCTACTTTATCCCATGCCTGTAAATGGGCTGTTTTCACATCCTGCTCTTCAGTGGGGCCATAGGCAGCCTGGACAGCAGGGGTTGAATAGCGTCCCTGACCACATATAAGATCTTCAGCATCCTGGGTCAGCGCAAGGCCACGGGCCACCACAATCTTAGCGGCCTCTCTTTTACGATAGGCCACAAAGGCGGTATACATAGTTGGAGTAAAGACCGCGCAAGCCAAATCATCAAAATCTTTTGGGGTCCAATGGCTAGATGAAACTACACTATGCAATAACCTCCTAACATATGGGGACGCAGCGCCGTACTTGCTGACAGCCTCCTTCAATTCCTTAAGCACCTTAAATGGTATAGGTGTATATTCCCTTTGGCCGCTAATCGAGTCAACAAAAACCGGAAAGGCCCCACCCCACTCTTGCCAATCTATGTCTTCCCCTTTTTCAGCTGCCGCTCGCAAGGAGCGAGGAATGACGCCCAAAGGCGTGTAGGGGGCAGTCTCTACATCCCTTAGGGGTTCATAGCAATGTTCGGCAGGAAGAGGACAACGCCCAGGGGGGGGAAGGGGAGGCGGAGCTCTCTGGGGCATAGGGGGCCACTCCTCTCCCCACCCTCGAGGGGGGTAGAACATCCTGTTTTCCCCTCTGGTGCAGGTGTTACTGGGCGGTCCTGGTTCCACGCCCTGAACATTGGGTCCCATATTGGGGGGGCTCATTTCCAGTAACCTGGGCGGCAGGCCTCTGCCCCTGCCGTCCTCCATTTCCTGTCCTTCCTCTCTGTTCTGTGGGTTTATAAATGGAAGTATGTCCAGTATAATGATTAGCAAAAACCACTCTACGTGTTTTTGTCAGATCATCTAAAGCCCTAGTGGCTACCCTGGATTTAGGTCCCCCACCAAGCTGTCGATTCTGAGACACATCTGCCATGAAGGCAGCAGTTTCTGTACCCCTGTCTTTCCCTTCAGCTTCTGCAGTTTTCAGCTCTCCCCAAGGATAGATCGGGGGACATTCTTTTCCCATACCCTCAGACTCCATCTCTATAGTTACCGAGGAAGATTCCGTTTGAGTGGTGGCGGGAAGGGAAAGGGGAATTGAGGTGGGGACTACCACCGCCTCCAAAACTTTAAATAATGAGAAATCTTCCGGTGTGAGAAAACCAGGGTTGGAATAATCATAAGCAGACATCTGGTGTCTCATAGTGCTCACTCGGTCGGGGGTTATCCCCGCATGTTGGACCCACGGGCAAGCTGTAAGAAGCCTATCAACAAAATTACTTGCCCGGTCCTTAGACACTGTAACACCCTGTGAGGCACAAAGTTGTCTAAACTGTGAAACAATAACCTCCTTTTCTGCCGGCAACAAAATGGGGAAACTCTTCCCCGCCCCCATGCTGGGCTTCTTCACCAAACCAGGCAAAGGCTGTCTGATCAACTCTTAGGTCACAGCCTAGAGTTAGCTCCACTATCACTGGGGGGGTCCCTACTCGAGGGTCCAGGGTTCAAGTCCCTGTTCGGGCGCCAATATGTTACGTCCTGACCACCCCCTATTTACCTGGAGCCTCTACTTACCCATCCCGGGTCTTCAGTCATCACCGGCCTCGGAGAGGAAATCACCAGACAGAACACCGGAGGAGGTTGCAAGCAAGTTCTCTTTATTTCCGCAAAGCTCCTACATATATACCTCCCTGGGATCCCCAACCACCAATCATATCTCCAGATTACATAAAATGCCTTTTATGGTCAACGAGGACTCACCACGTAGCTCCCTTGGCTAGAGCTGAAAACCTTAAACTCACCAAATACCCAGATTTATATATAAAGGGTGATACTATAAGTAAACTGGAAGAGCAAGGAATAGTTTACCTGTCACATTTATGGAGAAGGTAAGAATGAATAAATAAATAAGAGATAAAGAATATTATGAAAAGCAAAATGGATAATTTTGATTACATTAAATTAAAAAGGTTTTGCACAAACAAAGCCAATGCAACCAAGATTAGAAGGCAAGCAGGAAGCTGGGAAAGAATTTTTACAGTCAATGTCCCTGATAAAGGTCTCATTTCTAAAATATATAGAAAATAGAATCAAACTTATAAGAATACAAGACATTCCCCAAATAGTCAAAGGATATGAACAGGCATTTTTCAAAAGAAGAAATCAAAATTGTTTATAATCACGTGAAAATGAATGTTCTAAACCGATATGGATTAGAGAAAGGCAAATTAAAATAACTCTGCAGCTTCCGCCTCCAGTTATTGGCGATCAGCGTCCGGAGCCTCAGTTCTGAGGGTTTGATCAAAGTGTTGGCTTTGCTGCAAAAGCGGGATCAAGTTTAAACTTTTATTTGGGGAACAATTACAGAGTGTTAAGGAATGTCTGTTCAAGAGATTGCAATAAATAAACATTCAATTCTCCCTCCTATCATTAGTAGTTATGATAAGGAGTTTTTGGAAAGAATGCAAAGATATATAATTATAGAAACTGAAAGAGTGGGCTGTACCGATGAAGGACCAGCTGATGAATATTTCATCATATACCGAAATGTATTTGACAAGGATAAGGGTTATTGAAGCTAATTCCTCAAAGATTCAAATGCAACTAAAGAAATTAAGACAAGTTAAGAAAAAGGGTGATGTAAAAGAAGTAAACCTTCTCACAACTACCATAAATCCTTCAAGGTCCATTCCAGGCATGACCATAGCAGAATCTGTCGATCTAGATTCTCTTAATAAATATCTTTTTCGTCTTGAAGAAAAATATAAAGAAATTAAGCAGCATATGATGGTAAAATGCATCCCACACATAAGAAAGATTGACTTAGATGAAGAAAAGATCCGGGCATTAGAGAGGCGAGATATAGCTGAAGCACTAAACAATGAATTACGATTTCGTCATAGAAAAACAGAAATGGTTTTAAGTGCATTTTCTACCTGGATACAATCTGACATGAGCATTTCTTTTCAAGACTTTATAATCCAAATTAGTAAAACTCAAAGACTTTTACAAGATGATCAAACACTTGTTGAGGAGTTACTTGAAGAAGACCCAAATAAGGCTAAGGAAGCTGAAGTGTTACTTGACTACATTGAAAGGCAAATAAAAACAGCTCATGTGCAGCCAGTTAATGGGCTGTTGTTCAGTTTTGAAACTTTAAACTTTTTTCTAGCTGGAAAATTAGTGTTTTATAGAATATTTAGTTTAAAAAATAAATCAATGCAAAGAAATTGCCAAAAAAAAAAAATAACTCTGCAGTACCACCTCACAACTATCAGAAATGATAAATGTTGAAGGGGACAAAAGAAAATAAGCATATTAATGAACTATTTGACGATTAGTGAATGGGTTCAACCATTCTGGAGAACACTCTGGAACTTTGCACAAAGTGCTATAAAACTGTGTGTACCTTTTGGTCCAATAATACCACAGCTAGGTCTGTACATAAGAGAAATCAATGGTAAATAAAAATGTATTAAATGTACAAAATATTCATAACGATTCTTTCTTTTTGAGTGGTGAAGAATTGGAAATTGAAGCAATGCCATCAATTGGGGAACTGCTGAACAAGTTGTGGCATATGGCTGTGATGGAATACTATTTTGATAGAAGAAATGATGAGAGAGTGGTTTCAGAAAAATCTGGGAAGACCTTTAAGATCTGATAAATAGCATAGTAACTAATAGTGATATCATAGTGGTGATTAATTGAAAAATGTTTAGCTACTCTGATCTGACAATAATCCAAAATAATCTTGAAAGACTCACAATGGAAAATGGCTATCCACCTCTAGAGAGAGAACTGTTGAACTCTGAGTGCAAATTGAAATATCATTTTATCATTCTATTTGTCTTTATTTTTTTTATAATGTGGCTAACATTAGAAATATTTAAATGATTTCATAGGTATAATTGATGTTATTTTTCTCACCTTCTCAGTAATTGAATGGAGGGCTGGAGTGGAGGAAAGAATTTACAACTCATTTTTTTTTATTTTAAAACATAAATAAATGGGCGGCTAGGTGGCGCAGTGAATAGAGAGCCAGCCCTGGAGTCAGAAGGACCTGAGTTGGGAGCCGGCCTCAGACATTTAATCCACACAAACAAAAACCTAGCCGTGTAACCTTGGGCAAGTTACTTAACCGCAATTGCCCTAAAGGGGCAGCTAGGTGGCGCAGTGAGTAAGGGCGCCGGCCTCGGAGTTGGGATGACCTGAGATCAAATCCGGCCTCAGAAAATGAGCATCCACACATAAATAATGACTAGCCGTGTAACCTTGAGCAAGTTACTTAACCCCAATTGCTTTAAAAAAAAAATTAAAAAAAAAACATAAATAAATAATGAAATAAAAAAACCCACCTGTTTCTACTTTTCCTTAGAGGCTAAGGCTGAGTACAAAGATATCTCATGATATTTTGTAAGTTGCTCTACCAGAATAAAAGAAGACTTACTTCCTTTGAAATTTGGTTTAAGCAATCCATTGGACCTCTGTATTTCTTATTAGTCACAATGCATTTACCTTCATCCACCTGGAATAGTAGTTTGACACTTTCAATGGATTCTAATTTGATCTTGAAGGTTTTACAGGAAACACTTGGTGAATGAGATGACCTGTTCCATCATGGTTGCAGAGTGAGCTAAAGGTTAAGTTGGGAGCAGAGAAACAAATATGAATGAATGAATGAATCCACCTTTTGCACTATGCTTAAGCAGTAGGGACCTAGATAGGAAAACAAATACAGTCTCTCCTATCGAGATGCTCACATTCCATTGGGCAAGGATGGATCAGCTTCCCTTCACATGGAAATGTTCCATGACCCTTAGAGATACACCAGGTGTAATAAACCCTTTCTAAAGTGATTTCCACTGATAATGGAATCCTATCCCTTTCTGATGATGAGCTAATTTACAGAGCCAAGAGAAGTTGGTAATAACTTTCTTTTCTGTGTCTGCAGGATTTGGGTTTCTGAGAAGGCAGGGGCTATAGCAATTTCAGAGGCAGTGTCCTGGTTGCATTTCCATAAAGGGTGCTTCCTGGGATTCTGCCTGTGGGGGATGAAGTAGAAGAAGGACTAGTGGTCTGTGATTGGGGAATGGTCAAAGGATATGAACAGGAAGTTTTCAGATAAAGAAATCAAAGGTATCTATAGGAATACGAAGAAATGCTCTAAATCACTTTTGATTAGAGAAATGTATATTAAAACAATTTTGAGATACAACTTCACACCTATCAGATTGGCTAATAAGAAAAAGGGAAATGATAAGGAAAGGATTGGGAAAATTGGAGCACTGATACTTTTGGTGGAGTTGTGAACTGATCCAACCATTCTGGAGAGTAATTTGGAACTATGTCCAAAGTACAACCAAATTGTGCATACCTTTTAATCCCGCAATAAAACTACTAGGTTTTCATTCCAAAGACATCATACAAACGGGAAAAGGACCGATGTGAGCACAAATATTTATAGAAGCTCTTTTTGTGGTGGCAAAATATTGGAAACTGAAGGGATGACCATCAATTGGGGAAAGCGTGAAAAAGTATGAAACATTAAAATAACGAAATACTATTGGTCAATAAGAAATGATGAACAGATAGATTTCAGAAAACCCTGGAAAGATTTGGAATAACCGATTCAAAGTGAAATGAGTATAACCAGGAAAACATTGTATAAAGTATCAGCAACATTGTGTTATAAATGACTACTATAAATGACTCAGCTCTTTTCAACAACACTTTTCAACTTATCCAAGATGAGTACAAAGGACTCAAGAAGAAAAATGCTGTCTATATCCAGATGCTGATGGACTCTGAAGGCAGATCAAAGCATATTTTTTCACTTATTTTATTCTTTCTCATGTTTTTTAATCTGCTTCTTCTTTCACAGTTGTGACTAATATTTTTTTAACATGATAGCATATATGTAATAAATATCAAACTGCCTACCATTTTCAGGAAAGGGGAGAAAATTTGAAATTCAAAGTTCTATAAAAGTGAATACTAGCATGCTTGGGGGAAGGAAGGGGAGTAAAGAAGGAAAAAAAAGAAATAAAAAGTGCACAGCAGAAAACAAAAGAAAAGTTACGAGAAAGCAAAGAAAAAATGGACTACTCTGAAAATGATGAATGCTTTTTATTATATAGGCTCTCTTGAACTGAAAATTTATTGCTGTATATTTTTAATCCTCTCATGTTCTGCTGTACACATGGCAAACTTTTCTTAATTTGTGTTTAAAATTTCATGTTTGTGTTTATAATATGTTTCTCTTTTCTTATTGCGTATTTAAGTTTAAAATAAATTAATTAAAAATGAATACTAAAAATTCTCTTGATGTAACTGGAAAAAATAAAAGACAATTAAAAATATAAATAAACTGGAATTAATAATACTCGCACTATACATATCACAGATTTGTTTTGAAAAAAAGACTTTTGAAAATCTTGAAACCTAGATTAAAAGTGTGCTATTGTTTATGGAGGCCATTTATTCCCAAAATTCCCATCATTTATGCTTAAGCAACTAATTCCTCATTGTTGGGCAGTATCACTTGCCTTCCATGCTTCCAACACCATTTGTAGGAGGAAATTTTCACCGTTAAGACAAACATTTATCCTCTTCTTCTCTTGGCAGAGAGAGAGCAAACTGCAACAGATGTCTATTTAATTGAAGCACCTCATCCCTAGCATTTCATGTTTCTATTCCAAGCTTGTCATCTGCTTTTCAAACTCCTCATCTATTTCCTCCTGCAGCATGGTGGTCATTAGCATACCCCTTCTACAATATCACTTCTCTTTCTTTTTCTGTTGGTATTCACCCAAAAGCTCTTCATCATATCTCCTCTCTCTAGCTCCTAAATTTCTTTTTTTTTAGATATATATATATATATATATATATACACATATATATGTATATATATATACATATATATACATATATATATATATATATTTGAAACATTTAATGTTACGACCTCGAATTTCAGATCCATTTCCTTCCTCCCTTGTCACCCATTCCTTCTTGGGATATAAGTAATTCAGTATATGTTGTACATGTCTAGCTGTGCAAAACATTATCATGGTAGGTATATTGTACAAGGCTGCTTATAATTCCCTCCCACTCATCCCACCCCCCACCTGGTCCATTCCCTACATGATCCTGTCCCTCTTCTATAGTGGGTACTTCCAACCTCCCCTCACCCCCAAGGATGCCCTCCCATCCATCATCCCTCCTCTCATCCCCCTTCCCCCTATCCTGCTGCAGGTTGAGATATCCCATTTAGTATGTATGTCATTTTCTCCCTGAACCAAATTCAATGTGACTGTGGTTTTGCCTTTTTAGCCTTCCTTATTCTCCCCCTCCTTTGCAACCACTTCCCCTTGCTTCTTCTACATGGGATAGTTTACACTACCCTGTCTTTCCCCATCTCCTCTTGCCACTTTCCTCTCTCACCTCATAATTTCATCCCTTGAGTATTCTCCCTTCCCAACAAATTCAACCTATGCCCTCTATCCATATAGCTGTAACCATATACACACACATTCACGTATGTATTCATATGACCACACCCCCTTCTTCCATTATTTTCATAGTGAGAAAGATATCATCAGTCACAGTTATTGCTTTTCCATATAGGAATGTAAATAGTTCAGCTTTGATAAGTTCCTTTTGATTTCTTTTCCCTGATTACCTTCTCAGGCATCTCTTGCTTCTTGTGTCTGGATGTCAAATTTTCTATTCAACTCTGGTTTTTTCCTCAAGAATGCTTGAAAGTCCTCTATTCCACTGAATGACCATATTTTCCCCTGAAACAAAATACTCAGTTTTGCTGGGTAGGTGACCCTTGGGTTCATTCCCAGTTCTTTTGCCCTCTGGAATATCATATTCCATGCCCTTGTATCCCTCAGTGTAGAAGCTGCCAGGTCCTGGGCTATTCTGATTGTGTTTCCACAATATTGAAATTGTTTCTTCCTGGCTGCTTGTAGTATTTTCTCCTTGATCTGGGGATTCTGGAACCTGGCTATAATATTCTGGGAGTTTTCTTTTTGGGATCTTTTTCAGGAGGTGATCTGTGGATTCTTTCAACCTCTATTT
This sequence comes from Gymnobelideus leadbeateri, assembly GCA_011680675.1. NCBI lineage: Eukaryota > Metazoa > Chordata > Mammalia > Diprotodontia > Petauridae > Gymnobelideus > Gymnobelideus leadbeateri. The sequence goes on along the minus strand of WOXC01005516.1, from coordinate 212,963 downwards.
TGCCCTCTGGATCTAAAACATCAGGGCAGTTTTCCTTGAGAATTTCTTGAAGGGTGATTTCTAGGTTCTTTCTTTGATCATGGCTTTCAGGTAGTCCAATAATTTTTAAATTGTCTCTCCTGGATCTATTTTCCAGGTCAGTGGTTTTTCCCATGAGATATTTCACATTGCCTTCTAATCTTTCATTTGTTTGGATCTGCTTAACAGCATCTTGATTTCTCATAAAGTCACTAGCTTCCATTTGCTCCAGTCTAACTCTGAAGGAATGAATCTCCTCAGTGAACTTTTGAGATTCTTTTTCCATCTGGCAAATTCGACTTTTTAAGGCATTCTTCTCCTCATTGCCCTTTTGGGCCTCCTTTGCCATTTGAGTTAGTCTATTTTTTAAGGTGTTGTTTTCCTCAGTCAGGCTGTTGACCCTCATTTCATACTTTTCCTGCATCCTTCTCATTTCTCTTTCTAATTTTTCCTCCACTTCTCTTATTTGATTTTTAAAGTCCTTCTTAAGGTCCTCTATGGCCTGCAAGCCGCTCATGTTTTCCCCTGGGGCTTTTGGAGCAGGACTTCTGACCTCACAGTCCTTTTCCCGCTCTATGCCCCCAAAATAGGAGTCTAGGGTTGCATTTTTCTGTTTCCTTTGCCTTGGCATGTTGCCACTTAATTGCTTGACTTTTGGGCTTGTTGCCACACTATGGCTTTAAGGCCAGCTAGACGAATTTTCGTCCCGAACGTGTGGGGGGCAACTTCTGTTTCTGGCAAGCTGTAAACCCACCCACAACTTCCACCCTAGATCACAATCCAGAACCAGGGAGGTTAAAGCAAGAGCGATTACCTCCCAAGACTGATTGCTGGATCTCCCCATGATTTGTAGGCTGGGAGCCGGAAATGCCTATGAAAACTACAAAATGGCGTGTCTCCTCAGAGGCTTCTAGCCCCCAGGGGAGGGAGCTGACGCATTCCCCAAATACAGGTCCCAAACTCCATAGGACACTAACCTCTTACTTTGTCCTAGGCAAGTCTATGTTGATAATTCTGGGGTCGCCACAGTTCCTGGTGCTCTGGGGTTCCTCCAGCTGGCTGCTGGCCCTGCCGCCCTGGGGCTAAAACCTCGGCTCACGTGGACCTGGGCTCGGCTCGGCTCGGCTCCTGAGTTCTGCGCTCTGCGCGCTGCCGGCTCCCAGACCGCTGTGCTGTTCCTTCCTGCAGGGTGCTGGGCTGTCCTCAGCGGAAGGTTAGCTTCTCTGTGTCGTTCTGTGGGTGCTGGGGCTCCAGAAGTTTTTCAGAGTCCTTTTTTACATAGTTTGTGGAGAATCTCGGGGCAGAGAGGCTTGGAAGAGCTGTTTCTACTCCGCCATCTTGGCTCCGCCCCCCCTAAATTTCTTGCATATAACTCCCTAATATATTGCCCACACACCTCCCTTAATATGTCCAGTTCCTTTTCTTAATCAGGTTTTTCTTTGCAGAACTAATTTCAGTCATGGTCTCCATCTCAACATGTACCAGTGACTAAAAGGAGGTCAGATTCACTCCCTTTTCTTAGGACCTGTAGTTAGTGTTGTTATCTATACTTGAGGGTTTATGAATAAATATCTGAGGCTATGGTTTATTAAATTCCTGTCTCCTTTCCTTCCCTTTTTGTATTTTATGGATTATTGGACCACTATACTGCTATTGTTCTTTCTGTGTTATTGCTGCTAACATTCCATAAAAACTGGTCTTGAAAAAATGTATACACAGCTATCTTTTCTTATTTTCCATTTTTTCCCATGTGAAGACAATTTCATTTTATTTGTGATATTCTAGGCCAATAAATGTATAGAAATCCTCAATAGGTGCATTCCATCCTTGTGCAAGACACTATCTTTTTATAGATTGAAGCTATAGCCAATTACATCAAGTCCTTTTCTCAGAAGAGCTACTCTTTTAAAAACTTTTATTTTATTTTTAATTTATGGAATAAAACAGGGAATGTTTCCCCCCATAACACAGTATAATAAATAAATAACATAGTATAAAAATTGTGACTGCATGTACAATTCCAAATCTATTAGGTATAACTTGTTATCCTTAATTTCAATTTTATTAATCTCTCCTTTGGTTTTCAATATTTCTAATTTAGTACTAAATTGGGGATTTTCAATTTGTTCTTTTTTTAGCTTTTTCAATTGCATGTCCAATTCATTGGCCTCCCTTTTCTCTAATTTATTCACGTATGCACTCAGGGATATAAAACTTCCCCTAAGAACTGCCTTTAATTCATCCCACAAATTTTGGTATGTTGTCTCATTATTATCATTCTCTTGAATGAAATTGCTGATTGTTTCTATAATTTCTTATTTGACCTACTCATTCTTTAAGATTAAATTGTTTAATTTCCAATTAGTTTTTAGTATCTTTCCATGGTGCTTTATTGCATATAATTTTTATTGCATCATGATCTGAGAATGATGCGCTTAATATTTCTGCTTGGGGCAGAGCCAAGATGGAAGAGTAGAAACAGCATTTTCAAGGTGCTTCAGCCTACACCACTTCAAAATCATGTAAAAGCGGGACTCTGAACAACCCCTGGAGCTCCAGCACCCACAGAATGACAAAGAGAAGCTTACCTCCTGCTGTGGACATCCCGGCAGCATGGCAGGGAATGGCCAATACAGCGCTCTGGGAGCAGACAGCACAGCACCCTGGGAGTGGTCAGCACAGTGCTCTGGGAGCAGAGCCCAGGCCCACCTGAGCCTCTGTTTTACCCTAGGATGACCTGATCAGCAGCCTGCTGGAGGGACCCCAGAACACCAGCACCTGTGGCGATTCCAGAATTATCAACACATATTTGCCCTAGGATAAAGTGAGAGGTTAGTGCCGTATGGACTTTGGGACCAGTATTTGGGAATGTGTCAACTTCTTTCCTTGGGGGTGAGAGCTGCTGAGGAGCAGCAACAGACTCCATTTTGCAGCTTCAGTTGTAGTTTCAGTTCCTGGCCTGCTGACTGTAGGGGGATCCAGTGATCAGTCTGGAGGGTAAGTGCTCTTGCTTTAAACTCACTGGATCTGGATTGCAGTCTGTGGTGGAGGTCTTGGGATGTTTGTCCAGCTTGCCAGAGTGTGTGTGGGCTTCAAAGAGGGCACCCATCTAATATCTCCAGCAGTTGAGAAGACCCCAAGTTTCAGATGGAAGCTCCACTGGCTGGTGGCAGAGTCCTATTGTGGCAATAAGCCCAAAAGTAAAGTAAATAAGTGGCAAAATGCCTAGGCAAAGGAAATAAAATAAACAGAAAAGTTCAACATTAGATTCCTATTTTGGGGACAAAGAGCACTGAAGCATGGAACAGGAGGAAGACTGTGAGGTCAGACCTCCTGCACCAAAAGCCCCAAATGAAAATACTAGCAGGTTACAGGACATAGATGACCCTAAGAAGGATTTTAAAAAACAAATAAGAGAAGTGGAGCAAAAATTGGGAAGAGAAATGAGGAGGATGCAAGAAAAGTATGAAATGAGAGTCAACAGCCTGACTGAGGAAAATAACAACTTAAAAAGTAGACTAACTCAAATGTCAAAGGAGGCTCAAAAGGGCAATGAGGAGAAGAATGCCTTTAAAAGACAAATTTGTCAGATGGAAAAAGAATCTTAAAAGCTCACCAAGGAGAATAATTCCTTCAGAGTTAGACTGGAGCAAATGGAAGCTAATGACTTAATGGGAAATCAAGATGCTGTTAAACAGATCCAAACAAATGAAAGAATAGAAGGCAATGTGAAATATCTCATTGGGAAAACCACTGACCTGGAAAATAGATCCAGGAGAGATAATTTAAAAATTATTGGACTAAATGAAAGCCATGGTCAAAGAATGAACCTAGAAATCACCCTTCAAGAAATTCTCAAGGAAAATTGCCCTGATATTTTAGACACAGAGGGCAAAATAGAAGTTGAAAGAATCCAGAGATCACCTCCTGAAAAAGATCCCAAAAAGAAAACTCCCAGGAATATTATAGTCAGGTTCCAGAATCCCCAGATCAAGGAGAAAATACGATAAGCAGCCAGGAAGAAACAATTTCAATATTGTGGAAACACAATCAGAATAGCATAGGACCTGGAACTTCTACACTGAGGGATCAAAGGGCATGGAATACGACATTCCAGAGGGCAAAAGAGCTAGGAATGAACCCAAAGGTCACCTACCCAGCAAAACTGAGTATTTTTTCCCAGGGGAAAATATGATCATTCAGTGGAATAGAGGACTTTCAAGCATTCTTGAGGGAAAAACCAGATTTTAATAGAAATTTTGAAATTCAGACATAAGGAGCAAGAGATACTTGAGAAGGTAAACAGGGAAAAGAAATAAAAAGGAACTTATCAAAGTTGAACTATTTACATTCCTACATGGAAAAACAATAACTGTGAATGATGAAATCTTTCTCACTATTAAAATAATTGAAAAAGGGTATATGGGCATATGAATACATTTGTGAATGTATATATGTTTACAGGTATACATGGATAGAGGGCACAGGTCAAATTCGGTGGGAAGGGATGATACTTAAGGGGTGAAGTTAAGAGGTGAGAAAGGAATGTGACAAGAGGAGATGGGGAGAGATGGGGGGAGTAAACTATCTCATGTAGAAGAGGCAAGGAGAAGTAGTTGGAGAGGAGGGGAAGAGGAAGGCAAAAAGGCAAAACCATATTCACGTTGAATTTGGCTCAGAGTGAGAATGACATACATACTAAATGGGATATCTCACCCTGCAGAAGAGTAGAAGGGAGGTTAAGAGGAAAGATAATGGAGGGGCCGCCATGCTGAGGGGAGGAGAAGTTGGAGGCACCCACTTTTGAAGAGGGAAAGGATCACAGTAGGGAATTGACAAGGAGGGGGGTAGGATAGGTGGGAGGAAAATGTAGTCTCTCTAAAATTCTATTCACCTCCTTAACTTCTTTATTGTTTATTTTGAGCTTAGATTTATCAAGTTCAGAAAGGGGGAGATTAAGGTCCCCCACTAGTATAGTTTTGCTATCTATTTCTTCCTCTAATTCCTTTAACTTCTCCTCTAGGAATGTGGATGCTATACCACTTGGTGCATATATAAGTATATATATATATATATATATATATATATATATATATATATATATATATATATGTAATGATATTACTTCATATAAGTAATGATACTTACATGTAATTATACTTCATATAAGTAATGATATTACTTCATTCTCGATGGTGCCTTTTATCAGGATATAGTTTCCTTCCTTATCTCTTTTAATTGGATATATGTTTGCTTTTGCTTTATCTGAGATAAGGATTGCTATCCTTGCTTTTTTTTTTTACTTTAGCTGAGGCATAATAAATTCTACTCCAACCTTTTACCTTTATCCTGTGGGTATCCCTTTGCTTCAAATGTGTTTCTAGTAGACAGCTTATTGTAAGATTATGGTTTTTAATCCATTCCGCTATCTGCCTCTGTTTTATGGGAGAGTTCATCCCATTCACATTCACAGCAATGATGACTATCTGTCTCTTCCCCTCCATCCAATTCCCTCCCCTGCTTATGTTTTTGTTTTTGTTTCTTACTTCTCTCTTCCCCTCCTTGAAATTTTCCTTTTTGACAGCCCCCTCCCTCAGTGTTCCCACCCAGTGACACTCTGTCTTAACATACTCTCTGCCCTTATTACTGTTTCCCTCCCCTCTAATCCCCCCTTTACTCTCGTCCTTTTTATCCCCCCTTACCCTCCCACTGCCTATAGGACACAATAAATTTTTATACCTATCAGAGTTTGTTACACCCTGTTTGATACCAAACGAATGGGAGTAAATTTCAAACAGTGCTCCACTCCCTCCCTCCTTTTCCTCTATTTAATGAATTTATGTGTCTATTCACATTAGAATCTGAAACTTAACTGATTATGTTGATCCCTCTTTGAACCAGAACAAGTGAGAATAGTGTTTAAATGATGTTCCTCTCCTTCTTTCTTTCCCCTCTACTATAGATTGTTTTTATGCCTCTTGGAATGGCATACTTTACCCTTTTCTATCTCATCCTTTCCTTTTATCCCATTACACTCCCTTCGATCCCCTTAATCTTAATAAGGATTTTTTTTTTTTTTTTGCTTTTTGGAGGGCAATTGGGGTTAAGTACCTTGCCCAAGGTCACACGGCTAGGTTTTTGTTTGTGTGTGTTATGTGTCTGAAGCTGCATCCAAACTCAGGTCCTTCTGACTCCAGGGCAGGCGCTCCACTCACTGTGCCATCTATCTGCCCCTATAAGCATTTTTTTTAAATCTTCAGATTAGTTCATTCATATCCACACCCTCTATCTATGTGTAACCCTTTTAAAGGTCATGATAATTATATAAATTTCAATATTGACAGTTATCAGCTCCTCATATAGGGATACAAACATTTTTCCTTGTTCCATCCCAAGTTTTGTGCATGTGTGCATAAGTATAGGTGTGTATGTATGTATGTGTGAATCTTGTGTTTTCCTTGTTAACCTTTTCATGTCTTTCTTGAGTATTGTAATTAGAGGTCAAATTTTCCATTGAGCTCTGGCTTTTTCATCAGGAAAGTCTAGAAGTCCCTTATTTCATTAAACAACCATCTCCTTGCCTGAACGATTATGCTCAGTTTTGCCAGGTAGTTAATCCTTGGTTGCAGTCCTAGCTCTCTTGTCCTATGAAATATCAAATTTCAATCCTTCCTATCTTTTAGTGTAGAAGCTGCTAGGTCCTCTGTGATCCTGACTGTAGTTCTGAGATATTTGAATTGTTTCTTTTTGGCTGCTTGCAGTATTTTTCCTTAATCTTGTTATTCTGGAATTAGGCTACTATATTTCTTGGAATTTTCAATTTGGGATCTCTTGCAGGAGGAGTCTGGTGAATCCTTTTGATAACTATTTTATCTTCTGATTCCAGGACATCAGGACAGTTTTCTTTGGCAATCTCTTGGAGGACGTTGTCCAGTATGCTTTATTCATCATGGCTTTCTGGTAGACCAATAATTCTTAAGTTATCTCTCCTGGATCTGTTCTCTAGGTCAATTGTTTTTCCAGTGAGATATTTTACATTTTCTTCCAGTTTTTCAATCTTCATGTTTTGTTTGATTGACTCTTGGTGCATCATAGAGTTCTGAGTCTCAATTTGACTGATTCTAATTTTTAGCACATTATATTCTTCGGTTAATTTTTGAAGGTCCTATTTTAGGGAGGTATTTTCTCCAAAACTGCTTCACTAATTTCACTTCTTAAGGATTTGTTTTCTTCAGTAAAACTTTTTTTTTCCAATTTGGTCACTGCCTCCCTGATTTGGTCTTTAAAATCTTTCTTAATCTCCTCCAAGAATGCTATTCGGGCTTGAGACCAGTTCATATTTCCTCCTGTGGTCTAAGGTTTGGGTAAAAAGTCCAAGTTGTCCTCTGTGTTTGGTTGTTCTTGACCTACATAATAAGCTCTGATTGATTTTCTTGCCTTCCCCTTCTCCTTCTCAGCTTCCTTTCTTCCCATTGTAATTTCCTATTTCTTAATTTCTCAGGCTGTGAGCTAAGGGCGTGGTCATTGACTTTGAATGCTGTAACCTCTGGGTGTCTAGGTTGAGCCTAAGGCAGGATTCTCAGAGAGGTATGCTGATGTGCACAGAATAATCTGTGGAGGAAGGGTAGTCTGGCCACTTCAGATTTCTGCCTCTATAACCCTTGGCTACAGCTTGGGAAGGCTTTTGCTGGTCAGGTGAGGTGGGGCTTTTTGGGATGCCTCCCTCTCTTCTCTTCAGTCTCCTAGCTGCCTCACTTATACCCCTTCTTGATGACTCCCAAGCCTGAGGTTATTTCCACTATTTTAGGATTTATCTCTGGGTGGGAGACTTATCTTTGGGTTTTCTACTTCATGAAGTAGGAATCAAAACTGCCAGTTTACTTTTTCATTCTGGCTCCCACTAAAGCAGGCAGGCAATTTCTAAACTTCCAAACTGGGGGCTGATAGTCCCAGGAGAAGCTGCTGTGATTCATCCTTTATAAGTCAGCCTGCTGGGGCTTTTTCTCTCTCTGGTGTAGTCTGCTTGTCTGCTGCTCTCAAGTCTAAGCCCTGCAGACCCCATGTGCTCCACACTCCTCCATCTGGACCCACTGGGCACTTTCCTGGACTGGATTCTGCCATGCTCAGTCTCCCAGTGGATTCTGTCATGGAAAATTATTTTTTTTCCTCTCCCACCACCACCCTAGAGATGGCTACCATTCGACACAAATGTGTGTGTATGTGTTTGTGAGTGTATAAAATAATTCTATACATAAGAAGTTCTACTCTTAGTGAATTGTATCGCTTGTCCTTTTTTTTATCTAAAAGGGGGAAATGGATCGACAACCATCCATGGAGCAAGAACACCTTGAGTTCAAAATATGCCTCTGTATCACACCCATAAATTACTCTACAGAATTCACTTATTTTTAAAAATTTATTACTTTTAATTTTCCACATTCACTTTTATAAGATTTTGAGTTCTAATTTTTTGCCTGAGATCTCCCTTCCCAAAAATATAGGCTATAAAACTACAATCATATTAAACATATTTCCATATTAGCCATGTTGTAAAGAAGAATCAGAACCAAAGGGAATAACCCTGTGAAAGAAAAACCAAGAGAGAGAGAGAGAGAGAGAGAGAGAGAGAGAGAGAGAGAGAGAGAGAGAGAGAGAGAGAGATTATGCTTTGATTTGCATTCAGCCTCCATAGGTCTTTCTCTGGATGTGGATAGCATTTTCCATTGTTAGTCTTTTGAAATTGTCTTTGACCATTATATTGCTGAGAGGACCTAAGTCTATCAAAGTTGGTGATCACACAATGTTGCTGTTACTGTGTGCAATGTACTCCTGGTTCTCATCACTTCACTCAGTATCAGTTCATGTTTCTCTTTCCAGGTTTTTCTGAAATCTGCATTGAGAAATTCATTTAAACTCTGTGTTCTAGGAAACTTTCATGACTTTATGTTTCAGAGTTGATGCCAATATGTACTGATAGATGAAGTTCCCTCATCTGAGAGTTCAACAAACCAGTGAATTCACAGGTTCAGTGCCTACCCTTTCTTTAAATCAGTAGCAGTGATGGAAATAATGTCTATACCTACTAGGTCTTCTATCACTTGTCCAATGCTGTATAATCTTTAGCAAATCTTATCATTTGTACCCATGTGATTAACCAGAAGTGGAAAGAAGAAAGAAAGGGGGGAGGGAGAGAGAGGGAAAGAGAAAGGAAGGAACATTTATCACCTACTTTAGTATGTTTTGCCCTGTGTTGGCAAATAACTCATCTGATCTTCAATAGGTAGGTGCTATTATCTTTATTTTAATTTGAGAACACTAAGGCAGGCAGAGATTAAATGACTTGCTCAAGATTCCACAGGTAGTAGATGTTTGAGGTCAGATTTTAACTTAGTTTTTCTTGACACTAGATCTGGTGTTCTATCCTCTGCACTCCCTGGTTCATTCTAATGTGTATTAGTGTTTAGGTTTGACAAATCTGAGAACTCCTGAGAAGTTCTCTGTTATGTTCCTGAGAGATGTCATGGGAAACAGAATGCTTTTATTATTAATATCAGGCTTATGTATAGTGGACTTGGTACCCTCAGCATGAAGGCATCAAACTACAGAGTTTGTCTTCTTTCTCTGAGCCATATAGGTGATTGTTCTTCAATGGTACCTGTCTCATTATTCCATGGAGTAAGGAGTAGAGGTTGCAGTTCTTTTTTCCTTTTGTTAAAGGCATCTGGCTTCCTATTAATTTAAAGGTGGGAGAAGTATCCCAGAATCCTTGGCCTTCTCTTTCAGCATGAAAACTATCCTTTTCTGGAGCAGAGACAGCAGGATGAACCAAACAATTAAAAATAAAGATTCAATCTCTAGGGTGGGGAAGGGGGGAGAAAAGGAAAATTTTAAAAATTAATTTTCTACGATAATTGTGCTGTATATTTGAAAGGAATAGCAAATTGAGCATAGTAGATTTTTCAGTTTCATGTGCAATCATCTTTTTATTGTACTAAGATATGCAAATACTTGGTTTGTTTTCTAAATTATAAATTAATAAATAAAATATAGAGAAAATTCCTATTTCTTTTTAAAATTAAATTTTGTTTATTTTTAGCTTACATCATCCATTTTCACAATATTTTGAGTTACACGTTTTCTCCCTGTCTTTCCCCTTCCAACCACACCCCAAAACAGCAATCCCACTGTATCCCCCCTCCCCCAATCTTCTCTCTCCTATATCCTACTCCATGACCCCTCCGACTTTTCAGTAGGGCAAGATGGATCTCCACACACCAGTGCCTGTATGTCTTATTTCCCAGGGGCATGTAAATAGCAATAATAGTAACATTTTAAACATTTTATTTTACAACTGTGAATTCCAGATTCTTTTCCTTCCTCCCTCATTACTTACCCTTACTAGAAAGATAAGTAATTCAATATAGGTTGTGCATGTGTAGTTATGTAAAACATTTCAGTAGTGGATATATTGTGAAAGATTGACTTTATTTCCCTCCATTATATCCCACCCCTTACTTGTTCTATTTTCTACTTTGATCCTGTCCCTTTTTAAAAGTGTGTGCTTCTAACTGCTCCCCCCCAACTAGCCCTCCCCTTCATCACCCTCCCTCTTATCCCCTTCCCCCCTACTCTCCTTTAGGGCAAGATGCCCAATTTAGTGTGTATGTCATTTCCTCCCTAAGCCAAATTCAATGAGAATAAGTTTGACCCATTCCCATTTGCCTTCCTGTTCTTCCCCTCCATTGTAACAATTACCCCTTGCCTCTTCTATATGAGATAAATTACCCCATTCAGTCTCTGTCCATCTCTCATTATATTCCTCTCTCACATCTCAATTTCACCTTTTAAATATCATCCCTTCCTATTCAATTGATCCAGTGCTGTCTGTCCATATATATCTATATACATATATACACATACTCACATATATATTCATACACACATATACCCTCCTATTTAGACACACACACACACACACACACACAGAAACACATTTATATTCCCTTCAACTATCCTCATACTGAGAAAAGTTTCATAAGTTACAATGGCCATTTTTTCATGTAGGCATTTAAATAGCTCAACTTTGATAAGTTCCATATGATTTCTTTTCCCTGTTTACCTTCTCATGCTTCTCTTGTTCTTGTTTCTGAATGATAAATATTCTATTGAACTTTGTTTTTTTTCATCACAAATACTTGAAAGTACTCTATTTCACTGAATGACCATATTTTCCCCTGAAACATTACACTCAGTTTTGCTGGGTAGGTGATTCTTGGTTTTAATCCTAGCTTCTTTGACCTCCAGAAGATTATATTACAAGCCTTTCTATTAGACCCACACGTACAAAAATATTTATGAAAGCTCTTTTGTGTGGTGGCAAAAAATTGGAGATTTAGAAGATAACCATCAATTAGTGAATGGCTGAACAAGTTGTGGTATATGAATGTAATGGTATACTATTGTTCCATAAGAAATGAAGAGCAAGCAGACTCCAGAAAAATCTGGAAACACTTATGTGAATTGATGCTGAGTGAAATGAACAAGAAGCAGAAAGTACACAGTAACAACCATGTTGTTCAATGACTAACTTTAATAGACTTAACTCTTCTCCACAATGAGATGATCTAAGACAAATCCAAAAGACTCATGATGGAAAATGTCATCCAAAGCCTGAGAAAGAACTATGAATCTGAATTTAGATTGAAGCATACTCATTTATCTTTTTTTCTTTCTCATGTTTTCTTTTCCTTTTGTTCTGATTTTTCTTTCACAACACAACTAATGTAAAGATATGTTTAATATTTAATATATTATACATGTATAGCAAATATTTGATTTCATGCCATCTTACAGAAGGGTGAGGAGAGGAAGAGTGGGGAAATTTTGGAACTCAAAATCTTTGAAAAGTGAATGTTGAAAATAAAAACTGTGTGTGTGTGTGTGTGTGTGTGTGTGTGTATGCATGTGTACACACATACCACCTCTTGTTTATTAGCTAGCTTTTATGTTGGCCCAAAAGATTTGCAAAAGGCTTTCCACATACTTATTTAATCGTTATAATTGTCTTAAGAGGAAGATGTTATTATCATTATCATCTCCATTTAACATATAAGGAAACTGAAACAAACAGGTTAATTGACATGCCCAAGATTAATAAACAAAAAAAAAAAAACCTAAACTAAACAAAACTAGAAAATACACAAGATAAGATTGGAAATTAGGTTTTCCTGATTCCAGTTGCAGTGATCTATTCACTGAACCACATAGCTGCCTATTCAAATATTGACATTCTTTCTCTCTTTAAGTGGTCCTGACACTGTGGAGAAGAGAGGAAAGAAAAGGAATTCCTAATTTCTAGCACTCAAAGAAATAACCAATCAACAAGTGTTTATTAAACGTGTAATTAATGTCCACCATGCTAAGCTAATGAAATATCCTACAATAAATTATTACTGGCAGAAATGTTGGAAGAAAATGAACCACCCACTAAGGCCTATCAATAAGTCATGAAATACTTATTGAAAACTCATGTTTCAGACAAGACAATGCATACAGTGGGGATTATAAAAGAGGCAAAGGACAAGGATTTTGAGTTGAATGTTAAAAATATTTCAAACATTTATTTGCAAAAGCTTATTTCCTTAGTATTCACAGATACCCTGTCATTCTTCCCTAAAGAAATGTTAGACTTTATATGATCCATAAATGTCTTTTGAATTAATTATACTAATGTGTGCATGATTCTTCAGTAAGAGAAGAGAAGGGGAAGGAAAGGAAGGGGAGTCTATTACCTAAAATAAGGTAGACTAAGGCACAAAGTTCTTAGAACTATTTATTCATAAATAATAAATTTACCAATAACTAGGATTTCAGCTTCCTCAACAAAGATTAGACCCCAAATGAGGGGGACAGCTCTTTTTTTATACTTTTCAGAAGGACAGAACAAGGAACAGGACTTTCTAGTTGGGGAACAAGTTATGATTAATGAAAAGAGCTCAATATCATGAATGGCAAAACCAATATGATTGGTTAGAGAGCTGAGGCCTGGGGACAATGTTATGGGTTAGAAATTGAAAATGAAGGCTAGTAACACCACCACCACTCTTTCTCTGTTGTCACTAAGAAATGTTATATTTTTTAGTCCACCTGCAAGGTTAGAGTGGTAGTAAACCAGACTTCTATGGATAGCAGACCAGACTCCCTTGAAGGATAGCTTGATGGTTTAAAGATACTAGACCGGATGTTTTGGTATCCATCTGAATTGCTCGAAGATAAAACATTTCCTTGAGGCAAAGATAAAACAGTGATTAGCAGGAGAAATGGATTTCTAAATTTAACTCATTTCAGACAAGCTGAATTTCTGAACTAAATTCAGAGACAAAGAACTATGACTTAGGCAGTTAAAGGACAAAACCAATTAACTGTAAAAAGGATCAATTAAAAGATAATATAAAGTCAATCTGAGTATTTCTTTTTTTTTTAAATTAATTTATTAGTTTAGTTTCAGTTAACAAGATTCAATTCCATAGTTCCTTGATTTTCAAATTTCCTTTACTTCCCTCCCCCCTCCCCTCATGACAGCATATAGTACAGTATAGGGTCTGCAAATGCATTCATATTAAACATTATTCCAATTACAAAGGCATATTGTACTAGGTGGGATGAAAGATGGTAAGGAAGAAGTAAAAACAAACAATGAGAAGAACAAGATCATTTAGTTTGCTTCCATCAGGATTCAGGCTCAGTTCTTTCTAGTTATATCTCTGGATGGCGCATTTCTCACTTTCTTGAGTCATTCGGGATTAACTTATATCACTGCATTGCTGAAAAGAGTCCAGTCTGTCATAGTTGGTCATCACAGATATGGTATGTCTGTGCTTGTATACAACTTTCTTCTGATTCTACTCTTCTCACTCAGCATCAGTTTGTATAAGTCTCTCCAGGTAATTATGAAATCTGTCACCTCCTCGTTTCTTATAGCACAATAAAATTCCATTACATTCATATACCACAACTTGTTTAGCCATTCCCCAATTGATGGGCACCCCTTTAGTTTCCAATTCTTTGCAACCACAAAAAGGGCTGCTAAAAATATTTTTGTACATATGGTTCTTCCTCCCACTACTATGATCTCTTTGGGATATAACCCTAGGAGTGGTATGGCTGGGTCAAAGGGTATGAAATTATTTATAATCCTTTGGGCATAATTCCATATTGCTCTCCAGAATGGCTGGATAAGCTCACAACTCCACCAGCAATGTATTAGCGTTCCAATTTGCCCACATCCTCTCCAGCATTTGTCACTTTCTTGTTTTGTCATCTTAGCCAATCTGACTGGAGAGATGTGGTATCTCAGAGTTGTTTTGATTTGCATTTCTCTAATTAATAGGGATTTAGAGCATTTCTTCATATGCTTATAGATATCTTTAATTTCTTTCTCTGAAAACTTCCTATTCATATCCTTTGACCATTTCTCAATTGGGGAATGACTTGTATTCATATAGATTTGGCTCAATTCTCTATAAATTTTAGAAATGAGTCCTTTATCAGAGACACAGGTTGTAAAAATTCTTTCCCAATTTCCCACCTCCCTCTTGATCTTGGTTACATTGGCTTTGTTTGTGCAGAAGCTTTTCAATTTAATGTAATGAAAATGATCCATTTTGCATTTTATAATGCTCTCTAATTCTTGTTTGGTCCTAAAATCTTCCCCTCTCCACAGATCTGTCAGGTAAACTATTCCTTGCTTTCCCAAATTCCTTACAGTATCATCCTTTACACCTAGATCATGCACCATTTAGACTTGATTTTGGTATATGGTGTTAGATAGTGATCTATGCCCAGTTTCTGCCATACTGTATTCCAGTTTTCCCAGCAGTTTTTGTCAAATAGTGCATTCTTGTCCCAAAAACTGGGGTCTTTGGGTTTATTGAACAATAGATTGCTATATTCATTAACTGCTGGGTCTCCTGCACCTAATCTATTCCATTGATCCACTACTCTACACATCTGCCAGTACCAAGCAGTTTTGATGACTGCTGCTGTATAATACAGATGAAGATCTGGCATAGCTAGTCCACCTTCCCTAGCATTTCTTTTCATTAATTCCCTTGATATTCTAGACCGTTTGTTTTCCAAATAAATTTTGTTATTATTTTGTCTAACTCTAGAAAGTAGTTTTTTGGTAAATTGATTGGTATGGCACTAAATATATAGTTTAGTTTGGGTAAAATTGTCATTTTATTATATTAGCTCGACCCAGCCATGAGCAATTGATATTTTTCCAACTATTTAGATCTGCTTTTATTTGTGTGAGAAGTGTTTTGTAGTTGTGATCATATAGATTCTGGCTTTGTTTTGGCAAGTAGATTCCCAAATATTTTATAATGTCTACAGTGACTTTAAATGGGATTTCTCTTTCTATCTCTTGCTGTTGAGTTTTATTAGAGATGTACAGGAATGCTGAGGATTTATGTTGGTTTATTTTATATCCTGCAACTTTGCCAAATTTATTTATTGTCTCAAGTAATTTTTTACTTGATTCTCTAGGATTCTCTAAGTATATCATCATATCATCTGCAAAGAGTGACAACTTGGTCACTTCTTTGCCTAATTTGATTCCTTTGATTTCTTTTTCTTCTCTAATTGCTACTGCTAACGTTTCAAGTACCAGATTGAATAAGAGGGGTGATAGTGGACACCCTTGTTTCACTCCTGATCTTAAGGCTTCTAGTTTATCCCCATTGCATATAATACTTGCTGATGGTTTTAGATAGATGCTAGCAACTATTGTAAGGAAGGCTCCATTTATTCCTATACTTTCTCGTGTTTTTAATAGGAATGGATGTTGTACTTTGTCAAAAGCCTTTTCTGCATCTATTGAGATGATCATGTGGTTTTTGCTAGTTTTGTTGTTGATATGCTCAATTATATTGGTGGTTTTCCTAATATTAAACCATCCTTGCAATCCTGGAATGAATCCTAGCTGATCAGGGTGTATTATTTTTGTGATAAGTTGTTGGAGTCTTTTGGCTAATATTTTATTTAAATTCATGAGGGAGATTGGTCTATAATTTTCTTTCTCTGTTTTATCTCTTCCTGATTTAGGAATCAGTACCATATTTGTGTCATAGAAGGAATTTGGTAGGACTCCTTCTTCACTAATTTTCCCAAATAGTTTGTAGAGTATTGGAATCAATTGTTCTTTAAGTGTTTGATAGAATTCACTAGTGAACCCATCTGGCCCTGGAGATTTTTTCCTAGGGAGTTCATTGATAGCTTGTTTGATTTCTTTTTCTGAGATGGGGTTATTTAGGTAATTCACTTCCTCTTCAGTTAATCTGGGCAATTTGTGATTTTTTAAATATTCATCCATTTCACTAAGATTGTCATATTTATGTGCATACAATTGGGAAAAATAATTCCTCATTATTTTTTTGATTTCCTCTTCATTGGAGGTAGATTCACCCTTTTTATTTTTGATACTCATAATTTGGTTTTCTTCTTTCTTTTTTTTATCATATTGACTAAGGGTCTATCAATTTTGTTGATTTTTTTCATAAAACCAGCTCTTAGTTTTATTTATTAATTCAATGGTTTTCTTAATTTCAATTTTATTAATCTCACCTTTGGTTTTCAATATTTCTAATTTAGTACTAAATTGGGGATTTTCAATTTGTTCTTTTTCTAGCTTTTTCAATTGCATGTCCAATTCATTGACCTCCCTTCTCTCTGCTTTAATTAAGTATGCACTCAGGGATATAAAACTTCCCCTGAGAACTGCCTTTAGTGCATCCCACAAATTTTGGTATGTTGTTTCATTATTATCATTCTCTTGAATGAAATTATTGATTGTTTCTATAATTTCTCCTTTGACCCACCAATTTTTTAGGATTAAATTGTTTAGTTTCCAATTAGTTTTTAGTCTATCTTTCCATGGCCCTTTATTGCATATAATTTTTATTGCATCATGATCTGAGAATGATGCGCTTACTATTTCTGCCTTTCTGCACTGAATTGTGAGGTTTTTATGCCCTAGTACATGGTCTATTTTTGAGTATGTACCGTGCACTGCTGAGAAGAAAGTAAATTCCTTTTTATCCCCATTCAGTTTTCTCCAGAGATCCATCATATCTAGTCTCTCTAAGATTCTATTCACCTCCTTAACTTCTTTCTTGTTTATTTTGAGGTTAGATTTATCGAGTTCAGAGAGAGGGAGATTAAGGTCCCCCACTAGTATAGTTTTGCTATCTATTTCGTCCTCTAATTCCTTTAACTTCTCCTCTAGGAATTTGGATGCTATACCACTTGGTGCATATATATTAAGTAGTGATATTGCTTCATTCTCAATGGTGCCTTTTAGTAGGATATAGTTTCCTTCCTTATCTCTTTTAATTAGATCTATTTTTGCTTTTGCTTTATCTGAGATAAGTATTGCTACCCCTGCTTTTTTACTTTAGCTGAGGCATAATAAATTTTACTCCAACCTTTTACCCTTACTCTGTGGGTATCCCTTTGTTTCAAATGTGTTTCTTGTAGACAGCATATTGTAGGATTATGGTTTTTAATCCATTCTGCTATCCGCCTCTGTTTTATGGGAGAGTTCATCCCATTCACATTCACAGTAATGATGACTATCTGTCTCTTCCCTTCCATCTTATTCCCTCCCCTGTTTATGTTTTTGTTTCTTCCTTCTCCCTTCCCCTCCTTGAAGTTTTCCCTTTTGACTGCCCCCTCCCTCAGTGTTCCCACCCAGTGACTCCCCTTCTTAACCTACCCTCTCCCCTTACTACTATTTCCCTCCCTTTAGTCTCCTCCTTTTCACCCCCCCTTACCCTCCCACTATCTATAGGACACAACAAATTTTTATACTTATCAGAGTAAATTACTCCCCATTTGATTCCAAACCAATGAGAGTAAATTTCAAACAATGCTCCTCTCCCTCCCTCCAATTCCTCTATTTAATGAATTTAAGTGTCTATTCACGTTAGATTCTTAAACTTCACTGATTAATTTGATCCTTCTTTGAAGCAGAACCAGTGAGAATAGTGTTTAAATGTTGTTCCTCTCCCTCTTACTTTCCCTTCTTCTATAGTGTGTTTTGATGCCTCTTCAGATGGCATATTTTACCTTTTCCTAGCTCATCCTTTCCTTTTTCCCATTACAGTACCATTGATCCGCTTAATAGTCTTTTTTTTTTTTAGGCTCCATGTTAGTGCATTCATACCCACACCCTCTAAGTATAACCCTTTTGCAGGTCATGATAATCATAGAGATTCAAATATTGACAGTTATCAGCTCCACGTATAGGGATGTGAACATTTTGCTCTTGTTGCATCCCAGGTAATGAGCTTGTGTTTGTGGGTGTGGGTGTGTGCACTTCTGCATGTGTGAGTCTATGTTACCCTTGTTTACCTTTTTATGTTCTTCTGGAGTCTTGTAATTGGAGATCAAATTTTCCATTGAGCTCTGGCTTTTTCATTAGGAAAGTCTGGAAGTCCCTTACTTCATTAAACGTCCATCTCCTTGCCTGAAAGATTATGCTCAGTTTTGCCGGGTAGTTAATCCTTGGTTGTAGTCCTAGCTCTCTTGCCCTACGAAATATCAAATTCCAGTCCCTCTGCTCTTTTAATGTAGAAGCTGCTAGGTCCTGTGTGATCCTAACTGTAGTTCCTCGATATTTGAATTGTTTCTTTTTGGCTGCTTGTAGAATTTTTTCTTTAATCTTATAATTCTGGAATTTGGCTACTATATTTCTTGGAGTTTTCAGTTTGGGATCTCTTTCAGGAGGAGTCCGGTGAATTCTATCAATAGCTATTTTATCTTCTGATTCCAGGACCTCAGGACAGTTTTCTTTGACAATCTCTTGGAGGATGTTGTCTAGACTGCTTTTCTCATCATGGCTTTCTGGTAGACCAATAATTCTTAGGTTGTCTCTCCTGGATCTGTTCTCTAGGTCAGTTATTTTTCCAGTGAGATATTTTACATTTTCTTGCAATTTTTCGATCATCTTGTTTTTTTTTGATTGACTCCTGCTGCATCATAGAGTTCTGAGTTTCAGTTTGGTTGTATCTAATTTTTAGTGAATTATGGTCTTCAGTAAGTTTTTGAAGTTCCTTTTTTAGGGAGGTATTTTCTTTTTCCAAGTTGGTCATTACCTCCCTGATTTGGTCTTTAAAATTTTTCTTAAGCTCCTCCAGGAATGCTATTTGGGCTTGAGACCAGATCATGTTTCCTTCTGTGGTCTCTGGTGTGGGCAGAGAGTCTATATTGTCCTGTGTGTTTTGTTGTTCTTGCCCTGCATAGTATGCTCGAATAGACTTTCTTGCCTTCCCCTTCTCCTTTTCAGCTTCCTTCCTTCCCATTGTGACTTCCTGTTTCTTAGTGTCTCAGGCTATGAGTTTGGGGCCTGATCCTTGACTTTGAATACCTCTGGGTGGCTAGTTTATGGCTAAGTCAGGGAAGTCAGTGAGGAATGTAGATGTGTAGGTGGGGATGAGTCTGACCACTTCAGATTTCTGCCTCTATACCCCTGGGGTATAAGTAGGCTTTTGTTGGTGAGGTGAGGTGGGGCTAGTTGTGTCCCCTCCCTCTCTTCTCTTCAGATTCCTGGCTGTCTCAGTTACACCCTTTCTTGGAGATTCTCAAGCCTGAGGCTATTTCCATTAACTTGGGATTTCAATCTGGGTGGGAGACTTATCTTTGGGTTTTCTGCTTCATGAAGGAGGGATGGGAGGATCGGAGCAGCTAGAATTTACTTTGCCATTCCAGCCCCTGTATCATACAGGCAGGCAGTTTCTAAATTTCCAGGCTGGGGGCTGAATGCAGCCTGAGAAGCCACTCTCTCCACTGGGGGCCCGACTCTCCTACCTGGCTCCAATGATCCGTTCCCTCTGCGAGATGACTGCGATTCGTCCTTGGTAAGTCTGCAGGCTGGGGCTTTTTTTCTCTCTGGTGTAGTCTGCTTGCCTGCTCTTAGGTCTGAGCTGTGCAGACCCCATGCCCTCTGCGCTCGACCTGTGCGGACACTCTGGGCAACCTCCTGGGCTGGATTCTGCCACACTCTGTCTTCCACTGGGCTACGTCACTCCGGAATCTGCTCAGATTTACCCTTTTGGACTTAGTGACAGAGGAGCTCAGCGAGGTTACTGCTTCCTTTCCGCCATCTTGGCTCCGCCCCCCAATCTGAGTATTTCAGTAGGCAAAGAAAGGGAAGGAGAGGGAAGGGGAGGGAAAGGAAATTAAATTTACTAATTTAAGAGGAAAAGGTAGGGCAAAGAAAAGAGAAGAAAAGAGAGGGGAGTAGAAGAGAAGAGAGGAGAGGAAGGGAAGTGACAGGAGAGAGGAGGGGGGAGGGGGAAAGAAAAGAAAGATAAAGAAAAATCATTAACTTCTATGATAGCTGTTCTTTTCTGAGGCTATGACAGGTATCCTGTACCTTGGAGAGTAGTCACCTAGATGTTTCTCTGCCATAGTACAATAGTTCGAATTCCAAATCACTATGCCTGCAATTCTAGACTTTTTAAGTTTGTTCTCACACCATCTAGTCAATCTTCCATCCAATAAATATTTATTCAGGGCCTATTATGTTCCAGACACTATGTACTGATTATACAGGGACAGAAATTAAGGAAAGGAAGACCAAGCTTTAAGCCCTAAATTTGAAACTTATAGGTTGTGCAACCAAGGACAGTTAATATCTTAGTTCCCCAGGTAATGCTCTAAGCCTAGATCACATGCAAAAACAGCATCATGGTGAGCTACCATAGCAACTTAAAATGATCACATGCAATTTGCCAGTTTCCATCAATTAAATCTCAGGTATGAACCACCCACCCACTCCCCTGGAGAAAGAAAGGGAATTCCTAATTCCTGGTACTCAAAGAAATAACCAATCAACAAGTGTTTATTAAGCATGTAATTAATGTCCACCATGCTAAGCTCTTAGGGTACAAAGAAAGGCAAAAACAGTTTGCCATTCTCCCCCCCCCACAATTATGTAGATGAATTCTCATATAAATGTATGTAAAAATATATTTTCTTTTTGCTCATCCTTACTTCTGGAAGTGGACCAATGACATTGTTGGGGGTGGGGAGTGATGTCTTAACTTGCAAGTGAATTGGGTGAGGTAGGGTTGTACAATGTCATCAGCCTAGCTCTCTCATCCAGAGCCATCAGAGTCCAGTGGGAATACATGAGGCAGAAGGTGGCCCTGGATGCAATGGGAGACCATGACCTTTTTAAGGTACCATCCTTTCCAGGTCTCAGGGCAAAACCCATTTGGTGATTTAAGACTAGGTAAGAAATGAGGCAAAATATGGCATAGTTTGCCTACTCAAAAAAAATCAATCTGGCAGGGGAAAACCCTCAAAGTTTCTAGCCAGAACAGAAATTATTACTATTTACACTTGCTCTGAACCATCCAAACCCAAATAATGACCAAGTGAGGCTTGGGATTGGACCTATTATTGGCTAATCAATGAGAGCCAGAGTCCTTTGAGTTTAAGGCATAGTCAAGTAGCTCTGTTTGAATCCCAGTAGGCTTTATCAAAGGCTGGTTTTCCAAAATGCTATTTCTAGAAATCATAAATGAAACTACATGGGACAGAAAAGTCAATTGTCACAGTTTAAAAATTAAAAGAACAAAACAAAACAGAAAAAGTAAGTAGGGACAAGAAAAAAATCTAGCCCCCCCCCCAATCCCAAGATACCTTTTGTGGTTTAAGTGGTCAAAATGTATGTTCCTTTGGGCAGAGCACCATTTATAAAATGTATGATTCTCCATGTGGACAGAGGCAGAGGGAGGTAGGAATAGGAGAAGGAAAGGAGAAGGGAAGGAGATAAGGAACAAAGGAAGAAAGGAAGAAGGAAGAAATATATTATATACGTGTATATATATATATATATATATATATACATACATGTATGTTCTTTCACATGCTCATATACGTAATTCAATGAGGCTTCTAACCTCCCATTCTTCTATTATGCTTAATTTTGGCAATAACAATTGGATAAAATCTCTTTGCTCTCTAAAATCTTATTTAGGAAAAGTCTAGTAGCAGATAGGTTAACAGTAATTTTATGTTCTATATTTTCCTCATGTTCCCACATAGTTTGTATATCTTCCATTAGGCTTCTATAGTTTGATAGATGTTCATTCCATGTAGGTTGAAAGTTATAATCATTCCATACTATAATATCTATTTTATTTAATGCATTGCTCTTAAATTTTTACAGGTGAGAAGATTCTGGGTTGGTCCCATGACAAACAAGAGGGGGAACTAGAAATTCTCTCTCTCAAAAAAAATGAATTATCTACAATAGTTAGGACAGTTAAAGTTGTTTGCATAGAATAAGAAAGCAAGGAAGTCCAACAAGGTAAGGGGCTTATGAATCAACAGTGGTGAAGGTCAAATCTTAAGATGTTCAGAGTGCTTTTACTTCTAGCCCCTATTTTCAGGTAGGGTGGACAAACCAACCACTTGTCTTATGCTTTGGGTCCCACTCACTGATTTCTCTCCTGTTGTAATTTTTGTAGGCATGTTCCAAATGATTTCTATATAAGCAAACATATTGATTTAGAAGTTGGGGCATGTAAGAGCAAACTTAAGGATCATAGACCTTCTAGAAGAACATAAATCAAGATTTGTTTTAATTTCCATTTCTCTAATCAGTAGTGACTTAGAGCATTTTTCATACTACTGTAGATAGCTTCAGTTTTCCAGTTTCCTCATCAAAAAAATTAAGAGATTGGATTTGATGCCCTTAAGATCTCTTCCACCTTTAAACATATGAGGATATGATCTTTCCTTATAAAGATTTTTTTGGTGGCTTTTGTTCATTCATTCATTTGTTTTTACAAGTACAATGAGTTTTTCATTTGTTTGGGACAATTTTTTTTATGATTTTCATTCATCTTTCAGTAGTGTCTGACTTTTTATGACAATCATCTATGAACAAAACGTCATAAACAAACTCTCCTTCCACTTTAGTCTTGGCTTTTAGCTTTTCAAGTTAAATAATCTACCATCAGTATGATAGTTGATCGTGATGCTGTTTTTGTCCTCATTAAAGGTGTCTGACAACATTGCTGAAAACATTGAGCTAAAATTTTACCACGGGAGCAAGCACACAGTGCTGCCTCACTCCATTGGTGACTCAGAAAGCTTACTTTGTATACATTTGTTTGCATGTTGTCTCTCCCATATGATTTTAAGTTCCTTGAAAGCAGAGACAGTTTTTGCCTCTTTTTTGGATCCCTAGCAATTAGCACAGTGCTGGAACATAGTAGGTGCTTAATAAATATTTATTGATTGGTTGATTGAATTTCAATTACAGAAAGAGTATTTTGTATTCCTGAAAGCTCAAGAACAAAAGTGTGAAATCTCTGGTCTCTTGCCTTTAAAAGGAGCCTCAGGCTCAGTCAATACTTTCTTAGGTAGGCATTTGCATTTACTCTTCCAGGAAAATGGTAGCTATTCATGACAACTGGCACATAAATTGTAGAATACTAATTCCAGAGTTTCCCAGTTGCTGAAATAGCTGTTGCTTGGTCCTTTTCTATTGCATACCATACAGGCTCCTAAGAAGCTGTATTTGGGGTAATGATAGAGTGAATCACATTATTTTTGAGACTTGTGAATCTGATTATCAAAGTTTCTTTCTCTGTTTCTGGTGTGAACTACAGAGATAAAGAACACCTGATGGCCAAGGGCTCTTTACCAACTAAAGGTTCTGTAACTAATATATTCTCTTGGAGAGGTCTGAGGTGAGAGATAAGTGACTTGTCCAAGTTCATACAGCAATTTTGTGTGAGACTTGAACCCAAGTCTTGTTGATTCTAGGGCAGCTAAATGGGTAATGGATAGAGCATCAGACCTGGAGTCAAGAAGACTCTATATTCAAATCCAGCTTCAGACACTATCTAGCTGTGTGATCCTGGGCAAGTCACTTAATCCCATTTGTCTCAGTTTGTTCAAATGAGCTGGAGAAGGAAATATCAAACCACTCCAGTATTTTTGCTAATAAAGTCTGAAACAGGATCATAGAGAGTCAGACATGACTGAAAACAATAAACAACAACAACAACATAGGTTACTGATAATAACTCATTTCCTTTTTGGAATATTCCCCTCTATGAATCAGAGGTGTAACCCAGGTAATGAAGAGATTAAAAGCAATATTGACAGCAGAAAACCATACCCTTTATATAATTTAACTCACTTTACAGACACCTTAAATGAAAATAACCATGTATGTTTCCAGGTATTTGTGGGGCTTCTAACAGTTAATGTATCTAATGTGTCATGGCAATGGTAGCCACTAAGACCATTGGAGAGAAAATACTGTAATTCTGATACAACGTCCTGACCTTGAAGTCAGGGAAACCTGTTAGAAAATCCTCCTCTGACACATATTATCTGTGAGACCCTGGCAGATCACTATCTGTCAAGGTCCCAGGCAATAAAAATAAAAGCTAGCATTAATCTAGCTCTTTAAAGTTCACAATATGCTTTATACATATTTTATCTCAGTTGATTCTCACAACAACCCTGTGAAGGAGGTGTTATTATTATCCCCATTTTACAGATGGGGAAATAAAAATAAATTAAGTGACTTTGCTTCCTTCCTTCTTCCCATATTTATCTGAGGCAGGATTTGGACTCAGGTCTTCCCGGCTTCCAGTTTACCCCCATAGCTACTTGCTGAAGTCATTCCTCCTGGATCATAAGCTGCAGAATAGGTAGCTTCTGGACTAACAACCATCAAGGGTCTGTGACCTGAGCCGAAGCCCATGCTGAAGAAATCATGGATCCATAGAAATATCAAAACAAAGACATAATAACAGATAATGCCAAGTTCACTGAAATAAAACCAAGGTTGGTGACAACAAAACACCAGTGGGATTTGGTGTAGTTCTGCCAGAGTAACCAGATACATCTTAGTTGGAAAGATAAAAACGTCAAAGAAAGCACAAGTTACTTGGCTATCTTTTTTTTTTCCTTCAGAATTTTGAATGTCTCTTTTCCACAGAAAACAGCCCCAGAGGTCTCCTGTGCCAAATAATACGGGACATAGCGAAGTAAAATAGAAAACTGAAAACATTGATATCAGAAGGCAAAGATCAATCATTCAATAAGTTATCAAACATGCATTAAACACCTACTGTATACCATAAACCTATTTTATACTCTCCTCACCTCTACTTACTGGCTTTTCTGGATTTCTTCAAATTCCATTTGCCTCCTGCTTTCTCTGGGAAGCTTTCCCTGATTCTTCTTAATTCTAGTGTCTTTCTTTTGCTGATTATTTCCCATTCATCCTATATGTAGCCTGATTATACATCACTGTTTGTGTTTGTCTTCATCATTATACTGTGAGTTCCTTGAAAGCAGGGGATAGATTTTGCTTCCTTGTATCCCCAGTGATTAGCACTGTGTCTGCCACATTTGTTATTCTTGTTCAGTCATATTTCAGTTGTGTCCAACTCTTTGGGACCCCATTTGGGTTTTTTCTTGCCAAAGATACTAGAGTGGCTTGCTATTTCCTTCTTCAGTTCATTTTTGCAGATGAGGAAACTGATGCAAACAGGGTTAAGTGACTTGCCCAATGTCACATAGCTAGTAAGTGTCTGAGGCTGGATTTGAACTCAAATCTTCCTGACCCCAGGCCCAGCCCTCTCTCTACTTCCCATCTAGCTGGCACATAGTAGGTGCTTAATAAATGTTTGCTTGATTAACCTATTGGCTATATAAATGACCAATTGCAACAGGAAGCAGTGGGAGAATCCACAAGCTCTTGTCTTACCCTTTAATATTTTGATATGATTGGTTTTATTTTAATTCCATGTATTTTATTTTATGTATTTAACAAAACTACTCAGAGGGGATCCATTAGCATAACTGGCAAATGAGTCCATGATATATAAAAAAGTCAAGAACTCTTCAAATAAGGAACATATAAAATGCCCTCTGTGGGAATACCTCCTCTGAAGTCTGGCTTTACCTTACTACATAACTAATAAGTTATGTAAGGCAAAGATGGTCTAAGTGCCTTGCCCAGAGTCACATAGCTATTAAGTGTCTGAGGCAGTATTGAATGGCAGCTTTTATCACTCCAATCTGATGCCTCTGGCCAGCACGTTAAACTGCCTCTAAATGTGAAACATGCACACCAGATAATTCTCAAATCTTCTCACTGGCTTTAAAGTCAAACATGAGCAGCTTCCCAGAAGCCTGCTGCTGTGAACAGCTTTCAAAGTTCTGATTACATAGTATAGCAAACTCTCTATTTATTCAATAACAACTCAGAGCAAAACACTCACAGAAAATCAAAGTAGAGTATTCACATTGTTATAGCTCAACAACTTATAACTAAAATGGCCACATAGTTTTCACCAAAGTGGTCATACAGTTTTCAACAAAGTACAATCATTTAGTAACTCAATCATTCAAGTACTTTAATTCAATCAGTCTGGTTTTTTTTTTTTTTTTGAAGGCAGTTGGGGTTAAGTGACTTGCCCACTCACATGGCTAATAAGTGTGTCAAGTGTCTGAGGTCTGATTTGAACTCAGGTCCTCCTGACTTCAGGGCCGGTGCTCTATTCACTTTGCCACCTAGCTGCCCCAATTCACTTAGTCTTAAGGAGGAGAGCCTCCTTAATCCTTAACTCACTCATCCTTAAGGAGACAAGGCCAACAAAGTCTGGCAAAGTCCAGACAAAGTACCAATACCACAGTCATGCTTCCTCTGGCAGCTCCAGCTGGCCCTCAGAAGTCCTCAGCATCTCTGTTCACATAATCAAAATCACTTTCTCCATGGAAGTTACCATCCAGCAGCAGCTGCTCTGCCTCCACATGCTGGTCCCAAGAAGTTCTGACTGTCCAGCTTGTGCTCTTGCTTAAATATGGTATAGTTCTTTCCAATTCAGCACCTCCCCGTTACATCAGCAACAGGGGATCTTACCTTTTGTTTCTTTAAGGGAGGCTTAATTTGAAACTAGGTGCTAAGTACCTCTCAGCTTTCTAATATAAAGGGATCTTCAAATTTCATTACTATTACACTGGAAAATTCTTAGTCTCAAAAGCTCAAAACTCTTCCCCCTCCATTAGGTCCCACTTTTCCATAGGATCTTACAGTCTTCCAAATTCAGTGCCACCCAGCAGTTCCAACTCCTCCAGGAAGGGAAATGAGCTTGAGGTTGTTAAATAGATAACTCTCTGAAATTCCAGGGAATCCCCCCAGTTTCAGTGAGCTATCCAGACATTTGGCCTTATGGTACCACTAAAAGTGCTTGGTAATGAACTATTCAAAATGTTGGAAATTCTGAAAATGAATAAAGGCAAATGTATACTGCTCCCTATGAGATGGATCTAGGGGGAATAGACTGATCTGTTGTTTCACAGACTGTATGTATTGTGATCAAAGAAAGTTCCCATTCAGTGCCCCCAAATGAGGTAACAATATCAAAATTAGAAGAAGGAAGATGAATACACACAAAAAAGAATTTAATTTAAGAGGGTAGATTCAATACATAAAGAAAATATGAGGCAGCCTCCAAAATTCCCTATCTGCAAAGTCAGAAAGCAAAAGGGATTGGATTCAATGGCTTGCTCCAGAACCCTTTATTAATCTGTGCTGCATGTGCTTCTGGAAGCCTTTGCCTGGGACAAGGAGCATTTTTCAGACAGAATGTGGACCATGGTCCACTTCAGTTTCTTGATGACATTCTGCCAAAGTTGCCTGGAGTCCTCTTTCATTTCCCATTCATTTTAAGCCTTTTTTCCAAGGGTTTGTCATCTTGCCACAATGAGCACATCTCCCCATCACATTACTCCTGTTATTTCCCCCCATGCCGTTGCATTTTTTAATATCTACATGTGCTTCCCTCAACAAGATGGAAAGGAGAGTCATACAAGCATAGACTGGAGCTAAGTCTGCTGAGGTCTGTGCTGCAGTAACCACACTCTTTGTCTGACTGGTAATTTCCCCAGACTTGTTCTTGGCCACAGAGTAAAACATCAACAAACAACAGCAACAACAACCACAAGGCTCTGGCCAATGATGGGTTGGACAATGGGCACATGAAGGATGAGGTGGCTGATAAGTCTTCTCTGGAAGACGGGAACATTGCCCCAATGAGCATCTGTACCACATGGCCATATGGCTTCAATTTGAAACCAAGAACTCAGTGACACTGCCAAAGAACTTAATACATTGTCAGATATTTTATTTGGGCTTAAAATCACACGCAGATTAAGATCCCAGTCATCTGCCAGAATGGAGCTATGTCTACATTCTGTCCTTTGTTTTTTGTTATGGGATTGGGAATTTGGACAAATTGAATTTCAAAATAATAGGACTGGGAAAGGAGGCTCCAGAGATCATATAGTCTTGTCCTCTGTCTTTAAGAAATAAATGTGTAAATCATCCAGGAAACATGGTTGGCTTTCCCAAAGATCTTCAGACATGGATACCCTACCAGTTCTTTTAGTTGCCTGTCCAGTGAAGTTCTAGTGTATTTTGAATGAAAGCATGATCCTTGGGGGATGTTCCAAATCAATTATGTATTTAATATGAACCATGTGCAAGATATCATGTGAGATGCAAAGATGAAAAAGATATGATCTCTGCCCTCATGGAATTGACAGTCTATTAAGGGAGATACAACACATTACAGGAGTTACTACCATGTAAGACATTATGTGATCAGTGTCATAAGAAACTATGAAAAGACAGTAATAGAAGGTTACGCTTACAGTATAGAAGCGATAAATCACTTTTGCATTTACAAGCAGTATGAGTGAACTAGTATTTTATATTGTAATATCTCTCTTAAATTAAGAAATTAACATTAAATTTAAATTTAAAATTTAAAAAAGATATAAATGTGAAAAGTCTTTGACCTGAAGTCTATTGGGTAGATGGGCAGTTGGAACAACATAGAAGTCATTACAAAATTTAGGGATATTAACTTGAACTGCAATTTCATTGTGTAATAGGGAACTTCCAAATGAAGAAACTTCCTTTACCAATGGAGTTGAGCACCTTCCCAACAACAAAAAGTTTTAGAATTTTCTCTAGAACTTTGAGATGTTAGGTGTCTTTCCCTGTGTCTCAAAGGCAGCATGTCTCAGAGACTTATGTCTTACAGAATCTAGTTTTTCCTAGTTTCAGGGATGTCTTTCATAAAAAAATATATACAGGGTAAATATAGTTTACTTAGAAGGTAATTTGGGGGTGTGAGAAAGAGTATTAATAGTAGAGAGAATTAAGGAATATATCCTTGGGGGTAAAGGGAAAATGAACTTGAACTTCATTTTCCAGAAAGCTCAGAATATTCCCAGATAAATGTAATGAGGGAGAGGAGGAGATGGAATACACACATGCACACACACACACACACACACAATAGTATATAGTCCAGTTTCACTGGGACATCAAGTGTGTAGAGGGATAATGTGATGAAGTCTGCAATGATAGTTTAGAACTATAATATAAAAAGTCTTTGAATATTAGACTGAGACTTTGGATTCTTTGGGAAATATAGATATTTGATATTTGAGTATGAATGAGATTTTTGATAATAGTTCCATTTGGGTTTGCATCATAGGATAATAGGGCAGTGAGTTGCTGCAATGGATAGAGTACTGGCCTGGAGTCAGGAAGACCTGAGTTCAAACCCAGTCTCAGACACTTACTAGCTATGTGATCCTGAGCAAGTCACTTAAGCCTGTTTGCCTCAGTTCCCTCATCTGTAAAGTGAACTTCTGAAGGAAATGACAAAGCACTCAAGTATCTTTGCCAAGAAAACCCCAAATGGGATCACAAAGAGTCAGACATGACTGAAACCAACTTAACTACACCAAAAAAACAATTATAGGTCTAAGTTGGAATGAATCTTAAAGATCATCAAGTCTAACCGCATCATTTTTATGATGAAAAATTTGATCTCTTAAGCAAAAAAAAAGGGGGGTGTGGATAAATGAAAAAGAAAGAAGCATAGGCAGCATATTTAGAGAAATGTTTTAATGAAAATTGCCCAAGTCTCTTAGAATCTAAAAACAAAGTGGAAATAGAAAGAATCTACCAGTTACCTCCTGAAGGAAAATGCAAAATAAAAACTCCCAGGAACATCAGCCAAAGAGCTACAGCTTCCAGGTCCAAAATGAATGAAAAAACAAACAAAAATATACTGCAAGCAGCCAGAAAGAAAGAATTTAGGTACCAAGGAGCCACAGGCAGGATCATTTACCATTGATCATCTCCCCATCTAAAGCACTGGAGAACTTCAAATACAATATTCTATAAGGTAAAAGATAGAGCCAAGAATAATTTACCCATCAAAAGTGAATATAATCTTTTTGAAATGTATTTTATTTTCCCCAGTTAATGTAAAATCAATTTTTAGCATATTTTCTTTTTGTTTTTTGTTTTGAGTTCCAAATTCTATCCCTTCCTCCTTTTTCCCTCCCTGAAACACTAAGCAAATAAGAAATAAGGAAAACTGAATATTATTTTGAAGGGAAAAATAGACCTTTAATAAATTAGAAGACTTCTAAGCATTCCTAATGTGTGATTTGTCCACGATCACACAAGTAATATGTAGAAGAGATGATTTTAAAATCAGTTTTTCAGGCTCTGGATTCAATGTCTATTCCAATCACTGCACTACACCCCAATCTTCAAATTTATATTCTACCTCAATGTGCCCTTCCAATGACTGATTGTGAGGTGGAGGTGACCATGGATTCTAAGAGGTTGAACGGCAAAGTACAAGTTCTGCAAAATGGAAAAAAAAGCCTCATCTCTCTTCTACAGGAAAGTCCTTTCTCCTCCCTACTATCAATTATCATCTTAACCACCTCAAGAAACATCCTTTCTCTTTTCTGATCTCCTCTTTCTTCCTAAATTGCTAAAACAAAACAAAACTCTCTTCTTTTTGCTGTTGCTGTCCACTTCTCTCAATGACTTTAGTTCATTCCAAGTTTTAGCACCCTTGAGCCTAAATAGGTCTCTTTGCAACCTCCAATCATCACCCCCTAGTTCTTCCTTCTGAAGTTAAACAAAACAATTCTAATTGGCTATCCAAGTGAGCACTCTACAAATATTTGAAAAATCATCATGTCATTCCTTCATGTTCTTCTCCCATGTCATTCTCCATCAACCCTAAGGTTTTTTTTTTTGTTCTTTTTTTTCTTCTCCTGGCCCAAGAGTATTTTCTTCAAATACTTTATCTAGGAAGATTTTGTGACTCTTCACAGACATTTTAGTTACCTACCTTTGTCCATTCCTTAACTACAATGTGGAATCCAGAATTAGATTTCATATTCCATATGTGGTTTGATCAGCACAGTGGGGCTATGTCCTCCATGTCAAGGGTGTTGGATATCATTCTTCACTGTAATGGTTTGCCATTATGTAAGTTCAAAAGGGTTGAGGACAAGGGAGAGTTTATTGCACTAATTAGAACTTAAAATCAATGTCACGTCTTGGGTAAACAATATTTTCATTTTCCTTAGGTCCCCTTTTGCTCAAGGAATTAAAATACTTTACTTCCTGTTAACAGTAAGGCTGTTTTCCTGACCGGAAATGAATGGGTGAAAGACATTTGGCATTTTGAATCAGTATTACACACGACCTTACATCACTATGTCACCAGAGGCAAAATGAACAGGAGCAAAACATTGTGTATTACTAATTACTTTTGAATAATCAGAGATTTTTCCTTTCCAAATATCAGCTGCACTGTATTATAATAATTATATGTAATAGTGAAATAACACTACTTGATGATCATTTTAATATGATACTGTGGTGATGGAAAGAAGACTTATTCTAAGTAAGAGAATCTTGGTTGAAATCTTGTTTCTGCCCCTTTCTTCCCGATTGACCTTGTACAGCCAATTAATTTCTCTGTTCCTCAGTTTCTCCATCTGTTAAATAAGATGGTAGGACTCAATGCTCTCAAATATTCCTTCAGCTATAAGTCTGTGAACCTCTGACGGTGCAGTCAATGCAAGTAGCCAACCACTGGTAAACCCAGCTCCAACAATTGAATGCTTATATGGGTCTTTTCTGGAAGTACAATTTTATGTACATATTTAAATTATTTAGATTATTATTAATTATAATAATTATTTAATAGGGATGTTACGTTTAATAATGTATTTTAATAGGTTTGCTTATAATAGGTAGACAGAGCAATGAGGTCACCCACTTATTGATATATCAATTATAAGGGGAAGCAGGAACAAACAGTGAAAACAATTGTGTCACTAGGAAACTAGAGGATTTATATGACATTTAAGTTATATGATACAAGATTGGAAATTTTTGCAATTCATCCTTCTAATATTCTGGTTATTTGAGACACTAGGATTCATCAGCACAAATAGTTAAGGAAAAATATTGTTCCAATGAGTTTCAAGAATCACCCCCAAACTGTGATCAATATATCCTTTGGAAATGAAATTTAAGACAGGGGCATTATGGCATAGTGCAAAGGGAACTGGATATGGAGTCCTGAAGTGGAGATTGAAGTCCTAGCTCTTCTTTTAAGTACCTGCACAACCTGGAGTAGGTGATCTCCCCTCTTTGCATCAATTATCTCACCTGTAAGATTGTAGTTGCCTTGAATGATCTCCAAAGGACCTTCTAGTTCTGTGCCCCAGGCTCTTCATACAATAGCACTCCATGTGCCCAGATGTTTCTATTGTATAGCCAACATAAGTGGGACAGTATAAAATCAGACTATCTCAGCTCATCCAATATAACCAATCTTATTATTCTTCTTGTCTCTTGAACCTCTTACATGAATTTCCATGTAGGGCTTGATTGATCTAACAACTACTTTCAGAATGCCTTTGATGAACTCCCCCATTCATTGAGATGAAGCAAAATTTTCTCCAAATGAGATACTGTTTGAAAAGTGCTTAGCACAGTGCCTGCTACATAGTAGCTCTTAATAAATGCTTATTCCATCCACTTTAGAAATGAATAGACAGTCCCAGGAATTCACAGTCCATTCCATAATAGTGCAGGGCCTCAATTAGAAGGCTGAAGCAATTTGCACATGTGAGGAAGGATAACGCTTATCTATGGCACAATTTTTTTTAAGGCGAAAGGGTGGGGGAGTGTGACAAAACCTTTGATTCCATCAGTGTAGAGAATTCATAGGACCATAGATTTATAGCTATAATAGGAGCCTTAGAAATCATTGAGTCCAGCCCACTTTTTATACAGCCCACATATCAAACACTGAGGCACAGAGAAATTTACATGATTTAACTTAACTTGATAGGGTTAGATTGCTTTTAAGGAGTGTCTGAGGCAGGATCTAAATTTAGGTCTTCCTAATTCCAAGTCCTGCCCTTTATCCCCTTTAACACACTGCATGGCTATAATTTTTGGTATGGAAACTCTTTCCACTAATGCAGATCCATGACTTACCTGTAGCCTAATTCTTAGAAACTATTATGGGATACTGAGGATTGAGTGACTTGCTTATAAAATATCTGCTGAGACCTGAGTTCCCATCTTCCTGACCCCAACTGAAGCCATCGCTCCACTATGTGATGATGATGATGATGATGATGATGACATTGATGATGATGCCTCAAATTTATATAGCTCTTTAAAGTTTGCAAGGTATTTTACATACATAGGGTATCCCAAAAGTCTTAATGCCATTTTAAGCTTTTAAAGACTATGACTGCACTAAGACTATTGGGATACCTTGTAGAACACATTTTGATCCTCAAAAAAACATCAGGAAACTGAGTCAGAGAGCAGTTAAGTGACTTTCCCAAGGTCACATGGCTAGTGAGTGTGGGAAGTGGGATTTGAACACTCAGATCTTTCTGCCTTGAAGTCTATACTAAAACCTTGTTGCTGTCTAGGCACCTCTATCTACAGATCACTTTTAAAGTTTATAAAGTTTGTTGCTCTCGACCACTCTGGGTAGTGGGTGGAATATTAGACATTATCTCCATTTTATTGATGAGGAACTAGAGGTGAAGAGAAGTAAATGAAACAAGTCTTTTTCCTGCTCAGGTCTTCCATTTCCTCATCCAGAAAATGAGGACTTTACACCATATGGTCTATAATCTTGTGGTGTGAGTAGGATTCCATAGCTAATCAGTGCTTAAGACTAGATTTTACTTAGCCAGCAGGGTGCTGGTATATGTTTAATAATGGGCTTTTGGGTGTTGGAGGAGGGAGAGCATGAGTGATACTTTTATCTCTTTTTGTTAATTAAATTTAGTTTCATGTGCTTGAACATTTATTTCCATTACTTTTTAAAATGTAGACATCCACAAAACATTAAATCAAGCTCTGATATGTAACCTTGCATGGTTTTTGAGGTATAAATACTCATATTGAAAATTTAACAATTAACTCTCCTAAGCCAGTATAAACTGGCTCCAGGACATTTCTGGATTCTTAGCCAGCTCCCATACAAATAATATTTTTTATTATACCATGTGGCATCAGAGGGCAGCATGACCAATCATTTCTTCCAGGGCTTTTGAACAATCTGTGAAGCCTGCTACCTATATTGAAAATGGTCCTATTCGTTTGAAAAATGCCCTCAAACACATGTTTTCTGAACTAGGCTTGGTTGCCTTCATTGACTGAGCTCCATTATTTTGTGTCCATCCAGATCTTCATGTCACATGTTTCCTATTTGTTCTCTTTGCCTCTGACATGGCTGATGACAAATGGTGTCCTTAGTTGAAGGAGGGAATTGCCAAGCTGGTCTGGGAGTAGACTAGAAAGAAAGTTGTTTTTTTGTTTGTTTTTCTCTAAAATCTGCCCAATTAACCAAGGGAATTGTGACTCTCATGCCCCAAGAAGGAGCCTCTGGGGATGTAAAGATCACATGTTGGCAGCAGGTACCTTCTCCTAAGTCTTAGACACAATCTGGTTTATCAGTTGCTTTTAGGTGTGTTCTTAATCATGGATATGCAATCCTGTAGAATACTGGGATGCTCTAGAGCTACTTGAGAAGAATGTTTTCCCTTCTCTCTTTCTGACTTGAGTTATACAAAGCCATCAACTTTATTCCCATATTTGGAACATAAGTGCATGATGCTCAGATTCATAGGGAAATACTGAAACATGTTGGCTCATTATAGGCGATGAAAAAAAAAAGAAAAAATTAGGTTAGTGCCTTACAAATGTTCAGACACAAAGCCACATGAAAGGAATACTGTTGACTTAGAATAAACCCAAACTATATATCATCTGGGATGGGAGAAGGGGGAACAAAATAAACTGATAATCTCAAAATTTTTAATTGACAAAATACAAGCTCAAATGTGTTTTGTGTTAATTTCAAAAGATTGTGTTCACTAAAGCATTTGCGTATTATGAAAAATTACTCTTGGCTGTGGTAAAATCAGCATTTGAGGATAATATTCCACTCGAACTTGCAGGTCCTTGGCAGATGTTTAATTACATCAAGTTCTGAAGATAATTTGTATACATTTTAGGATTGCAAAGGCAATACCTTCAATGTGGATGGATAGTATTCTGGGCCATTAATCTTTGCTGACTGGTTCCATTATTTTGTGACAATTTTGATAAAGAAACCTAATATAGTCAAAAGAATATGAGTTTCCTTTGGGTATTGGAGAAGGATAAGAGGGGATTATTAGCTAATAATTAGGAATTATATAGCACTTTAAGGTTTGTAACATGTTTTACAGATATTATCTCATTTGCTCCTTACAACAGACCTGGGAGATGGTTGTTGTTATTATTCCCATTTTAAGGGTGAGGAAACTGAAATACACAAACCTCAAGAAATTGTCCAGTTTGATTCAGCTAGCAAATGTCTAAGCGTAGATTTCAACTCAAGTCTTCCTAACTCCACAATCAGTATTCTATCCAGAGTCAATTACATGACTTCAGATTGGCCAGTAGCTTAAAAGGTAGGAATGTATAGGAGATTTTTCTATGGGATTTCTTTCATTCATAAGATTTATCATTAGATCATACCAAAGAGATCAACCTGCCTCAGTCCATGGATGAGGAGGCCAGGGTACAAAGAGAGAAAGGAATTTGATGAAAGCCACAGCATCAGATAATAGATTTAGAGCTGGAAAGAAACTTAAGGTACCATCTCCTTTAACACCCTCTTTTTACAGAACAGGAAAATGAGGTATAGAGACATAAATGTCATGACTTGCCCAAGGTCACACAGCAAGGAAGTGGAAGAGGAAGCATTGGAACATCGATCCAACCCTCTTTCCATAACACCATGCTGTGAAGTCTATTGGAACTTGGGAATAACACTGGGACCAAGAAATGAATCCCAGCACTTTGACTCCTAAACTAACGTTGGGTTTTTTATACCACATTTTCTCTCCATCACCCCAAAAGCATTTCAGATCAATTCCTTGTGAAAGAGCAGAAAAGGACTTTTTTTTTCACATAACTCATTGCCCATAAATCATTACCATTTCCACATTTCCTTTAGGTCCAAATTCTAGCACACAACAAAAACACTCTAGAAGGAAAACTCCAAACAATTGCCAAGTTGCTTCCATCATACATTATATCCCTCAAGTCCAATCGATTTCATGGAGAACTCTGTGGACATTGTGCTTTCAAGAAGGTTTCTTGGATTCCAACAGGAAAGTGATTTCTGTCCCTACAGTAGTCTTGTTGGGTATTTTCTAAAAGCATTTCATGAGTGTTCATTTAGGCTCTTAGGATTTAGAACTGAAAAGTATTGAGAGATCATATTGGCCAACGTCATAATTTTGGGGATAATGACACTGAGGTAGTGTGTGTGTGTGTGTGTGTGTGTGTGTGTGTGTGTGTGTGTGTGTGTGTGTGTCTGAAGGGGCAGGGATTTACCTAAGCTCTCTTAGACTCAAATCCAAGTCCTCCAACCCAAATCCCATTCCGTTAAACTAAATATTTTCAGACTTTCCCTTAGCTGTTGACACACAGGCAACTTTTGCAAAAGAGCAAAAACTTAATATTTGAATACCCCAATAGACCTATGAACTCACCAGAGTGGCCATTACCTCCAACAATGAAGATTGCAATCCATATACACCTATTAATTCTGTATCCACTAAATGCATGCAAATATATCATGTACTTAATGTGAAAATAAAATAAAAATACCTTTAAGAAAATATTTTAAATAAATATTTAATTCTATTATTGGCATTTACAAGTAGAAAGCATACAGTATGTTACAATTATCAAATGTGAAAAATATGAATGTTACATAAGTAACAAATGTGAAAAAAGTACTTTTCTTACTTTCCTGAAAGCAAGAAAACTATTCAGCGTAGGAAAATATCAATATCAAAAACACGGTTTAAGTGTAAAAAAAATTTTTTTTACACGGTACAAAGGATTTCCAAATGGACAGGAAAAAAAAGCTTTTTTTTTTTTATTTTGTCGGATTTCTACCTTAATAAATTCTACAAACATAGGGTATTTGAAAATGCGAATCCACTAGGAGGCTCCCTTTATATCAGTTCTTTAAAATAAAGTCAAGAATGCAGCACTTTTTTTCCTTT
Organism: Gymnobelideus leadbeateri; assembly: GCA_011680675.1. Lineage (NCBI taxonomy): Eukaryota > Metazoa > Chordata > Mammalia > Diprotodontia > Petauridae > Gymnobelideus > Gymnobelideus leadbeateri. The sequence continues at coordinate 175,394 of WOXC01005516.1, read as the reverse complement.
TTTACAATAAATAATCTTTGAAAAAATGATCATCTGAAAATGCTGTACTGTTGAGAACAGTGGTCCCCAGTCATGGAGATAGATGGCAGTACTCAAGGGTGACTTCTACCCAAGCTCTTCTGGATAGAAGACATCTCAGGGAAAGGAGGGATGGAATAAGTACCCACAACAGTTAGCAACAGAACTTGGAAGTCTTGGGACAATTTCCTCACCAAATCCTAAAGTGCTGACCAGAAAGAATGAGTTGCTTCTAGCACCACTTCCATGGAGAAGATCCATGACCCTACTGCATGCAAACCATCCAAGGTATTGCCCTTTAACTATGCAAACATAAGTTATAGAAACTGGACTCTTAAAAGGGAATTAACACTGCTTATTCTTTCATTCAGGCATCAGAAAACTCTTCCATGTTTCAAAGAGGAAATCAAATCCCTGATGTTCTGGTGATGCAAAAAATTTGAAGTTATTAAAATGGAAACAACACAAACACTCCACTGTTGAAACACAAATACATTACCAGAACAGGAATAATTTTAAAATGACCAATCAAACAGTGGTCAATAGGAATGAAACCCTCTTCAAATTCTGCATGCTGAATATCTAGTTCTAAAATGTAATACATGCAGGAGAAACCAATTCATCATTCAATTAAAACAAATTAAATCTGTTTCAGCAGCATAATGGTTATTTATTTATTTTTAAGATCTCCCTTAACCAAAAGTTTACCATGGCCTGTTGTTAAAACGTGGGCCATCTATAAGCGCAGAATGGTTTGATTGCATCTGGTGTTGCATTTTCATCTACACATACTGCTCTGCTTCCCCATCTTTGGAGGCAGGCTTACTGGTCCGACCAGTGCCTTCTTCACTGGCTGTTTTTTCTGGGAGAGATGCCAAGTCTTTAAAAACATCTACATAATGCCCAAAACCAGGGCCCCAGTTTAACAGGTTGTCCCAGTTAAAATTTCCCGCTTGCTGCCCAAGTTTCAGGGGCAATGTGCTTTCAGCAACATTGGCTCCTGCTGCTGTCTGTGTGCTCATGGACCCTCCCTCAGCCCGGCGGCCAGGGTACCTTCGAGCCTTCAATCTAGCCCCATAATTATCTTCATCATCTGCATCAGACTCATTAACTTGAGATAATTTGGGCATCCGAGACGTATAGACCATGGGTTTTTCCCTGTCATATTCCATCTCAGAGCAAGTGAAGGACTCATGAGAGTCACTATCAGATGAAGATTCTGGAGCTGGAATGCCGTCAGCTGGGTTCCTTGTTCTGGATAAGGGTCTCCTACAGTCCTCCTCTGAAGAAGACCTGCCATGGTCTGCACTGCAGATGCTTGGATTTCTAGGGCGAGGAGTGTTTAGTCTTTCAACCTCCTCGATTGAGAGGCCCACTGGAGGTGTAGATTCCAGAGGCATCTGTCCAATTGGCTGCTTTAGGCGGCTCCCCGGCCTCGAACCATGGGTTGCCATGGTCTGTGGACTCTTGCTTCTCCTCCCTAGCCTGGTAGCATAGTTGAAAATACCAGGCTGGCATACATCACCGTGCATCTCCAAGGGGCCCCCTTCCCTTATGGAAAGGTGCAATTCCCTGGCAGGACTGTTTCTGTAGAATGTTGAAGATTTAGAAAAGGGAGCCGGGCTGTGACGAGAAAGGGGGTTGGGAGTGGGGCAAGCAGAGTGGCTCAAGGAACTGGTTCTTAGACCCTGGCTATAGGAAGGTTGGTAAGTCAAACTGCTTGCGCCCAAGGGCATGGGAGACTGCCTTGCAAAACCCAGTGGGCTGTGTCTCTGGATGGAGAACTTGGGGGTGTGGCTGCGGAACTGCTTGTAATGCTGAATGATGTCAGCATCTGAAGGGGCAATGCTGCTGGCATTGTCAATGTCATAATGTTCAATCTCCTGCTCTGGGGAAGCCAAGGGAGCACTGGGGATGGTTTCAGTGTTGGGAGGAAGGTCTGTCTCATCATAGATCAGGTAGGGGTTTTCCCTTTCAATGATGTCAGGTTTGGGGTTTCCTTCTGGCTGCTTCCTGACTGTCATATCATCACCATAAGGAGGGATGTTGTCAGGGTCATCGAAAGCCACATTCTCACTTCCTTTTTTCTTCTTCTCCTTAATCTTCTTCTCCTCCTTTGGTGCTTTGGCCTTCTTGCCTCTGCACTGATTGCACAGAATCAAGCTTAACACCAGCAGAACAAGAAGTGTGGCACAGCTGCCCACAATGGCTGGGACAGCCCACAGTGGAAGGGAGATCTCCTCTGGAACCTTGGTCAAGATACAGACATGGCCTCCAGCACTGCCAGCCTTACATATGCTTCCTTGGGGACACTGGATGCCGAGGCAGGCTACAACTGTCTCACAAGTTCGGCCAGTGTGTGACTCTGGGCAGCTACAGGTGAATCCAGAGTATAAGACTGGTTCACAACTGCCGCCATTTTGGCAAGGTTGAGAGGCACAGTCTCCAGGAGGAACACACTTGTAGGCAAACCATTGGTTGATGCACAGTAGATCTCCCCAACAGGGATTGCTGGCACAGATGTTGGGGCCCCGGCAGCCCAACTTCACAGATGGATCTGTCTTGGATATAGTCGCCAAGCTGTGCTTCCCACTAAAAGGAAGGCTCTCGCTGCCATAAGTCACAGAGGCTATGCAACCGTCAAAACCTGCTGAGAGGACAAAAGGAGTCTGTCAGTCAGTGAAACCCTCTGGCCAGAAGCACCAGGGGCCTGGAGTCTTAAGACTATTTCTATTTCTCTGCCATGGAAGAAGAGAAAATTGGGGTGCTACTGCAATCTCAGCAGTCAAAATTCAGAGGGAGCAAATCCAGGCTCCTTTGTTCATGGCAGGCATCATGTAATAAAGACCCATAGGAGTTAACTGAGCCTGGAATCATGATTCCTGGATGTGCCACATCAGCAGAGCAGGAGCTGAATGCAAAGTGGGCACTTTACTTCTAGAGGGTGTGTGTGGGGGGAGAGAAATAAGTGAAAAATGGCAAAATGCAGGCTATCATGCTATGTTCTAGTGCTTTCACACACCAAATGAGCAGCGCTAATCTCACATCGATCAAGATTCTTGAATGAAGGATACAACAATATTGATAATGACCAGACAAACTTCTTACAGACAGAAGACTGGAGATAAAGTATGGGGATCTTCCTAAGGCAATGGCTAAATTCTTGTAAGGGAATGGGATTGCAAAGAAGGGAAGTCAGTGTGGAAAGACCCTTGAAAGGATCAGTGTATACTGAACAGCTTGCTAAGAGGGCCTGGAAATGATAAATACCTGGTATAACAGCTGAATAAATCCTCGTCAGACAGGCATTTTTGAGTACATTATGTGATATTTCTTTTTTGGGGTATTTTTTTCCCATTATTGGTTTATTCACTGCTTTTCTAATGCCTAGTCTTGTCCTGTTCCCTTTATCACCCCATTCTCAATTTCTTATAACTTCTCAAACCAATGACAAGGCAAAGAAATAAATTCATTTATGGCTTATATACAAGAGCAATGGGAGGGGGAGGGGAGACATAACCATGCCTGATTCAACATTTAATTATTGTATCTTAAGTCTCTTTGAGCTCTAGAAATAACCTTTTACAGCTCTCCTTTTCTATAGTTCTGTATACAATATCTTTAAATAAGAGATCTCCAAATTCATAAAACCCCCCTTTTTATCATGTAAGGTAATTGTCAGATTTAATTACAGATGGTGCGTTGAGTTTAAAATACTGAGGAAATGATAAGATGACTGAGTGTCAAAAGGACAATGTATAGGAACTCCTAGCTGAACAATCCTTCTACATGTTGTAAAACAAAACAAAACAAAATATTAAAAAATTAAAGCCCCTTGAACTGAAGCAAATAAATGCAATTGTAACCAGGTGGGTGGTAAACTATCCAAACCAAGTCTGTCTGAATTTAGTCAAGGGGAAAATTCAAGCTTCCAAATTATGTAACGGAACATTAATTAATGGGTATGAGAACACTAATGTTCTTATAATTAATAATCTGTACTATAATTAACAATCTGTATTCTTAGTAGTTCCATACGTAAAGCAATTTTTAAAAGAGTAAGGTACCCTCTACCCCATACTGAGTTTCAGAATTCACTTTGGGTCAGGACATCTTGACCTGAAATCTGTGTAGTTAAAAAAAAAAGACTTTGGTAACTGTATTTCAATATATTTTATTTCCTTTGCATTCCTATGTTGTTGTTTTTGTTTTTACCTTTAAAAACATAATTCTGGAAAGGGGTCCATGTGTTTCACCAGACTTCTGCCACATGAGTCCATGATAGGAAAAAAAAATCAAGTTTAACCTCAATGCTTTAGATTCTGTCTTTCCTTTTGACTTTTATATTACTAATAAAAACTTCAGGTGGGTACACTTTGTCATATGTGATGAAATTTCCTGAAGTACCTGAGAAATGTACCTGAATTATTTATAAGGTAATAGTTAAGTCAATCAGACATCTTCACTACAAATCACGTCACTTAAAGATGTGTGATGGGCCACCAAAAGACTTTTTCTAAGTGAACACCTAATTTTCCATCTCTATTATAAAAGATCCTCTAATACAGGTTGAAGTGAGGAAAGACTGTTTACCATCCACTGCAATTTGGCTTTCCACAAACAGGATTCATTTCATGAATCAGCGACTGGTTTAAATATTTTCTGGCAAAGTTCTAGAGGGACAGGGATCTTGCCATTAGAGTTTTTTCTAGGAAAGAAGCCACGGCTGAGTACAACAGACTCCAAAGATGTCTAAATATTTAAACTGGGTTGCCATTGATAAATGAAAAACATCTTTCTTTGTTATATGGTAAATATTAAAAAATCACTTCAGGAAAATTTATATATGCAATATTTTTAGAATGTTACAGAATGTTGGAGTTGGAAAGTCTTTTGAGATCATTTAGTTCAGTGGTTCCCAGACTTTCTGAGAATGGAGGCCATTTTTTGATGTCAAAAACTTTCTTGGAACCCATCATGTGATATTTTTTGTGCTGTGTCTGCTGATGGGGAAAATACATAATTATAAAAAGCTCATATTAAATTTAGTAAGAATTGTTCTCATATTACTACGACTACTACTATTTGCTAGCATTTACATAGCAGCTTCTATGTGCCATGCATTGTGCTAAGCATTTTGCACATATTATCTTACTTGATCCTTAAAACAGCCTGTGGAGGTAGGTGCTGTTTACAGTGGAAGAAATTGAGGCAAACAGAAATTAAGTTACTTTGCCAAAGTCATGAAGCTTTTCATGTCTGAAGCTGGATTTGAATTCACAGTTTTGTGACTCCAGATCAAGCCCTCTATTGATCCATCTAGGTGCCTCACCAACCATAATAACATCTACATGTATTTGAAAAATAGCAATAAATATAAAACATACAGAATAGATCTTGATTTAAATGATATAGCGAACTTTTCTCTCTATGAATCCATGTCAACATTTTATGTGCAACTTATAATTTTCTAGCATATTGAAGGTGGTGATAGAGGAAGGATCCCTGGGAATCTATGGGGAGATTTCTAGGAGTCTGTGAGTTTGGATGGGGAAAAAAAGCCAATACTACTACATTTTTATTGTCCTTTGGGTTCCTTTGTAGTAGTATATATTTTATTTTATGCACATAAAAATGTTCTGAGAATGGAAATGCCCAGAGCCTTCACTAGACTACCAAAAAGGCCTACAACACACAAATAGTCAAAGATTCCTGTCTTAGAGAAGTTTCTAGGGGCCTAAGTAGCTAAGTGACCTGCCCAGGGTCTCATGGTCCATCTTTGTCAGAAGTAGGCTTTGAAACCAGGTTTTCTAGTTTCAGAGACAGCTTTCTATCCATCAGGGTAATCTAGAAAGACATACATGTGGTAGATATAATGTTATCTTTCTCCCTAAACCCTCCCTTCATCCTGACCTCCCTACTTCTGTTGAGAGCACCAGCATCCTTCTATTAAATCCAGGTACTCCATCTCACAATCATCTTAATGCTTCATTCCTTCTCATGTTCCTGCAGCCAATCATTGGCCAAGTTCTACTAACTCTTCTCCATTAACATCTCCCATGTTTATCATCCCCTCACTCCTCACTGCATGTTCTCATTGTCTCCCACACAGGGAAGACACAGGATTTAAAGTTAGATCTGAGTTCTAAAGGCAGTTGACTCTGCCTTTATGTGTTTGTGTGTTCCTAATTTCTCTTTCTAGACTTAATGGACACAATTTTCCTAGGCAAACTGACTTTCCCTCTATATCCCATACATTATATTGTGTCTCCTCTCTCCATATTTTTATATAGATGATCCCCTATACCTGTAATACACCTGTTCCTCAGTTCTCCCTCATGGAGTCCCACTCTTCCTCTACTTCATTCAAACACCATCTTATATATGGAGCCTTTGTAGAAAGCCCCTCCTCCAAATCCTTCCTCCCAAGGTATATAGCAAATTTAAATAATTTGATTTTTTAAAAATTTTTATGTATTCATAAAAGGGATGGAGGGAAGGAAGGAGAGACAGAGAGAGAGAGAGAGAGAGAGAGAGAGAGAGAGAGAGAGAGAGACAGACAGAGACAGAGACAGAGAGACAGAGACAGAGAAAGAGTCAGAGAGAGACAGAGACAGAGAGAGACAGAGACAGAGAGAGAAAGGAAAAGAGATACAGACAGAGGCAGAGAGAGAAAAAGAGACAGAGAGAGACTGGCAGTTAGAGTGTTGTATCTGGAGTCAAGAACAAGCGAGTCTAAATCCAGCCTTAGGTATTTATGAGCTATTCTGTGTCATCTTCAGTTTCCTCAAATGGAAAATTGATGAAAATTCTGCCTTCCAGGGTTGGTGTGAGAATCAAATGAGATAAATGTAAGTTTTAGCCTTTTTACTGAACTGAATTATTTATTTGATATTTAAAAGGGGCCTGTTGGTTTACTTATCAATTCCCAAACCACTTAAAATAACTCTACATGTTATTTTCCCCATTAGATTGTGAGCTTCTTGAGGGCAGGATATGTCTTTTCTCTCTCTTTGTACACTCAGTGCGTAGTACAGTGCCTGGCACATAGCAGGCACTTAATGAATGTTTATTGACTGATGGCAGCCATAATTGTAAGGCACCATTGAGGTAGTCCATTCCCTTCATTTTATGAGAAATTTAGACTGTTAGTGAAATAACTTATTCACCTAGCTAGTGGAAATTGGGATTAGAAGCTAGCTCTCACTTGCAATCCAGATGCTTTTCACTTTGGTATTCTCCCAGGGTTTGAAACATTTCTTTTTCTTATGATTCCTCCAATCTAGACAAAGTGGTACATAATAGGTTTCAGATCTCCACTATAAATGCTAGACTGAATAAAGTAAGACAATTCTCAAAATTTTGCAAAAATAATTTAGGATTATGCATTTTGATCATAGTTCATTCTCATATTCCTTCTTTATAGGAAATAGAGTGTAAATTTTATTGGAAGTAATTTTCTCTTTTCTGTTTCTTTGCCTGTTCCTGTTTATTCCAAATGTGTTTCTTAAAAAAAATACATGTTGCTTTCATACATAATTGAGTCAGTATGTTGTATAATTCTGAAACATATTTTTTGAGTTTAAGTATTTCTTTTGTTAGTGTTTAAGTATTAAGATAAGTATTTTAATGCTTTAGTCTGGCATTATGGTGAAGACAAAAATCAGATTCTGAGTGTGGGCATAGAATAGACATTCATCCTCTTCCCCAAGATGGTTGTTGAGGTGAGAGGCAATGGGGTATAGTGGAGACAATGCTGACTCTGGAGTCAGAAAATTGAAGTTTTAAACCTGGCATTTGCACTTGTTACTTATGTGACCGTGGGGGCCACAATTTTTCTGGGACTCAGTTTATTCACCTGTAAAATGCAGTGGTTGGGCTAAAGTCATCTTTAGTGATCTTGGACCTCTTCCTTGGACAGAACCACAAAGCAACAGGTAATAGCAGATGACTTTCTCAAGTACTTCATGATGCCCATGGCCCCGATAAGGACTTGTTTCCTAAAATTACATCATTCAACTCCTTAATGAACCACAAGTTAGAGAAATTTGAGTGATGGGGTTGGGGAAAGGAAGGTTCAATAATGCCTGGGAGAAGATGAGGGTTTGGAGAATAATTACCACCAGTATATGCTATCAGATGACTTGTTTCATGGTTCACCACCACAAATAAGCCCATATGAAACTTAAAGGCAAGGATTTAGTGTCATCATGGGAATAAGGAGGAAGGATTGTAAGGGGTTTGAGAGAATATCTAGTCTGATCCCTTTATTTTACAGATGAGAAAACTAGGGCTAAAGGAGGTTGTTACACTCCCAGTCACACAATTAGTAAGTACCTGAAGAAGAATCTGAACCCAGGATTTCTTACCTCTAGCACATCAGCCACTACATAATGTTGTTTCTAACTAGACATTTTGGTGCTCAGGGAAAGCAGTATAAATAATGTCCTCAAATTCGCCAGTGATGCTATGGTCTTGAAGGGATGGACCTACTCAGTTATGGTGCTGTGGATTAAGCCCCAGTCCCTTTCTCTAGTTATATCTCTGAATAGAAGCCAATATTACCTTTGAGAAAAAAGAGATGTAATATTTATCTACTCTGCTTAAAAAGACATGTATTCATCATTTTTTTCTAAGGGAATACATGGTTCCTATCTCGGGGCTTGAGATATCAAATCACCTTTATTATTATTATTTTTTTAATTTCTTTTTCATTATGCTTCTTTCTATCATAGAAAGAATCACTTCAGCTATAAACACATGGCTATCTTGTTGTCAGGTCTTTCAGTTTCACCTAGATAATGTAATACTTTTTAATAATGATGTTCTATGCTACAAAATTATTTGCTGGCGTTCTCAAAGAAACATGAGACAGGATCATGGATTCTTGAAAGCTTTTGCTTGCTGAATTAATATTAAATCATCAAGGATATAATATTGCAGATTTATATGTTTTGGTTTTGTTCATTTAAAGTTGGCTCATAATGAACTGTTGGAATATTGAAAAATAATAGATTAATAGACTCATCCATCATAGTTCATCTACCATAGCTCAGTGGAACAAGTAAAGAGGAAGCGATGCTAACTGCTAATGGTCAGCTTGCCCACTCACATCTGTTACAGATGAGTATACTTAAGCCACAATCAAATGGCTTGGCCAAAGTCACATATGGAATAACTTTCAAAGACCCAAGTCAAGATCTTTGGTTCCCCAGGTTCCTAATGCAGTGCTTTACTCATAATACCACCATCTCTTGGTTAGGCAGGGTGGTAGGTAGAGTAGATGGAGCACTAGAATTGGACTCAGAAAGATCTGTGTTCAAATCTCTCCTCACTTGACTCCCTTTCTCAAGTCCAGTTTCCTCCTCTGTAAACAGGGGACAATAACTTTTATCTCACAATGGTGTTTTGAGCATTGAATGAGTTAATATTTGTATAGTAATGTACAAAATTTTGTATATATAATTATACTCTACAATTGAATGAACATGAGTCTTAGCATATATTTAAATTATTAAAGCTAACACTTTGTGGACATCCTGTATATGAAGATATATGACTTGTGATTTAAGTATTATATGATCATAATGTATAATCATATATGTTCATTATTTAACTAAATGAGTAAATAATTGCAGAGCAATTTGTGAAAACTTATAAAAATAAACAATATATTTCTATACATATATGTATATATGCATAGATATACACATATGCATATACACAGAAATGTATATACATCTATACACACATATATGCATACATATCTATACACATGCATACAGTTTTACAAATCACAATGCATTATATATGTGTGTATATGTGTGTATATATATGTATGTATAGATACATACTTATATAATACCTACAAACATTCTGCTATGTTTTAAAAGAAGCTAAATATTTAAGGATGGAATGTTAGCTCATGGTTAGCCATGACCCTTTTGTCTTGATTCCTCCACCTCTAAGCAGAATAGGCTTTGAGGAACTTAAAAGAAATGCTCCAAGAAATAGTCAGGAATTGTAAGAAATGATTGTGAATGGATCCCTCTAATCTGTCTGAAGGGTTATTCTTTTTAGACTTCAGTAAAGGTAAGATTCACTACTGCCAGGATGCCTGATTTTATCAAAGTGAACATTCATCCTAATTATGCAGATCACAGCACCTCCTTTCTTCAGCAGTTTGACTTAATGAATTGTTGTGTTCAAAAGTCAAACTTCTGATGAAAAGGACATACACTTCACTAGAGATGTGCGCAAAGGATGGACCTACACAGACTGATCACCGAGTCAACACAGGCTCTTTCTAACTTGCTAGAACTTACATGAGATTTACTGACATAGTTTCTAAGAAGAAAATGGTTTGTGTCATGTTGTTGTTGTTTTTCTGATTAAATTTTTATTTTTAAAAAATGACACATTTATTCATTTTATCACTCAGCTTTATGCTCTGATGACATATTTGGTGAAGATGTTCTCAGAGAAGATAAAGTTATGGTTGTGTAGAAGTTCTAATTTTTATGAAAAGATCGATTTTGCTATGTCTTTTCCATTTTAATTTAGCTAGTTATGTCTTTTTCATTATAATTTATTATTATCAAATTTTTGCTAACTAAAGAATCCCTTCTTTTTTTGGAGGGGGGAATGGGGAGAACATAGATTTAAGTCTGTAGAGTACCTTACCTTCATCAAGCCTAACAACATTTTACAAATAGGAAAACCGAGGGAGATAAAGTGACCTGTCCAAAGTCACACTACTAGTCAGGGACAGTGTTCTCTGGATCTCAATCCAGTGCCATTTCTACTGTATGCTGTGCGTTATCAGTTTTGTTAAGCAGAAGCTTTTACCTGTATCAGTGTTCCGAGGGGCATGATTGGGTGGGATTCCACCAAGAGAAATGGTAAGCACATCAATTCCACCAAAATCCTGAGTGGGGTGCAAAATATCCCGACTATACATTCTGTCTATAGACAAAATGGTGGAAGATCCATTTTTTCCCATCAGGAGAGAATGCCAGTGGCCATCAGCAACGTAAATCTCAGGGATATGCCTCTCAACTTTCCCAGAAACTCCAGCATCAGACGTAAAATGGATTTTGCCACTCTTTATCTGTAAAACACGTTGGACACTGGGTGAGATATGTGTTAAAAACAGAAGCTATCTTTAACAAACACACAGAAAAAAAGAAAGAAAGAAAAAGTCTTATAAACCACTAAAACATTTCACAGTTTTGACAAGTTTATAGTTCATGGAAGCTGGCAGAGGTTGTTTTACTAGACCATGTACCTTCTGATATGTTCATGTAATACCATCCTTTTAGTGAGTAGCCAAGTAGACAGTGAATCTCAATGTGGCCTTATTTGAAAGATGAGACACTGGCTACCTGTATCTTCTTAGGATAAATGCCTAATATCCTTAGGTCACACTTTCTTCATCTATAACAATTAGAGTGGCTTATGAGGACCCTTCTATAGCTGTAGATCTATGAACCCTTGACTAGTCCCAAAATATAGGCATACGGAGTAGTCCTGTTATTTCATTGGTATATGGAACTCCTGGAAGAGAAAACTCTTGTTCCATGTTGTCTAGAAAAACATGAGTTTAATAGACTTGTTTAATTTGTTTCAAAGGTAGGACTTGAATCCAGATCTTGTTGGCTTTGGGGTGAGCTCTTTGTTCACTATTTTTTCTCATCTCTGAAAGTGAATCTTTGTTGATATTGATTTGTTGTTGCTATTCAGGCATTTAAAAAAATCATTTTTAACTCTTTTTGACGCCATTTAGGGTTTTCTTGCAAAGATACTGAAGTGATTTGCCATTTCCTTCTCCAATTCATTTTGCAGATGAGAAAACTGAGGAATACAAGAGTATATGACTTGCTCAGGGTCATGCAAATCTCAAAGACTACAAAATACAGGGGAGGTGGTCACCTGCATTGATAGAGCTTTATTTTCTATCTGCCTATCCGTCTATCTATCTATCTATCTATCTATCTATCTATCTATCTATCTATCTATCACCTATCTATCCATCTATCTATCTGAATATATGTATGTACAGAATAAATGTAAAGGGAGGGCACTAGCAGTTGGGTGGATCAGTAAAGGCTTCACATGAAAGCTTCATATGAGCTTCCATCTTGAAGAAAAGAAGGGACTCTGTGATATAAATTTCAGTAAAGGCATAGGGCTTGGTCAATGGCAGTAATGGAGAATATCATGTGTGGGTAACAGAGAGCAAAGGGCAGATTGACTAGATCAAAAATTGTAGGAAGTGGAGTAATATCCAACGAGACTAGAAAGATGGGTTAGGGTTAGGTTGTGAGGGGTCTTAAATTCTAAACAGACAATTACAGATTTGATGACTGAGGCAATTAGGAGTTTCTGGAGATTACTGAGTAAGGGAGGGGGACACGGTCACTCTGGACTTAAAGAAAATCATTCTGGTAGCATTTTGGAAGATGGCCTGAGCACAAACAAAAAAGATCCCCACAAAGCACCACTCAACAACTGGCTGTTCAGGCTCTACTTGAAAAATGAGGTTCCAAGAGCCCATTATCCAATTTCAGGCACAGTCAGTGATGGGTGGCCCCATGACTCAAACTCCAGTATTTTGACCCCAAATCCTAGGCTTCTTCCCTTATATCATACTGTTTCTCTACTTGGGAATTTCAGACAGACTGAAGCATGCGGTTTATTTATATACTTTGCTGAAATGTGGAAAATTTGATATGTAAATGGTGAATTTTTAATAACAAGTCTGGAAAAGCATTAAGCTGGCTTGAGTTTTCCAAGTTCTTGAAGTGCTCTGTGGAACTGGTCACACTTTGCCTTTTGGAGGCCTGGGTTGCATGATGGTCCTGCTCCAGTTTCTAGGGCCAGCTCAGGGCTCTGGGCAGGATACAGGAGGAAGGGCAGTATTCCAAGAATGTAATTCCATCACGCTTGCCAGACTGTGTTGATGTCTTGGCGTGAAGGTAGAACTCAGGGAACAGATACTCACATGACAGGAATGGAAAGATAGAGCCATAGATTTGGCCACTCAGACCTGTCATTTTTTTCATGCAACTTAATTATGTGTTATAATTAAAATGCAATTAATGTCTACTTTTTGGGAATACTGCCCAACAATCTATGGAATCATTAAAGAAAAATAAAAACAAATATCCTTCATTTCTACACTTCAGAGAACATCAGATTTACACAATCTTCTTGTTGTGCCAGCAGCATTTGATGTGCATGGCTTGTAACCAAGACAGTGGCTAAGATTGTATGGTCTATCTTCCTTCATTGCTAAATGAGAAGTCAGTGGAATAGATATGGTACTGGTTTAGAAACAGAATGATCTGTATTCAAATCCTACCTAAGACACTTTCTAGGTATGTGACCTTGGCCAAGTAATTTTATATTTCTATGACTCAGTTTCCTCATCTGGAACATGAAGGAAGGGGTGAGATTCAAAGAACTTTAAGGTGGTTTCCAGCTCAAAATTTATGAGTAAGATCTAGAAGGAACCCCAGCTCATCAAGTTCAATGCTCTAGTTTTACAGATAAGGAAAGTGAGTTTCTGAGAAGTTGAGCATTTGGAAGAGATGGGACTTGAACCGAGATGCTCTCATCTCTATCTCTCTCTCCACTGGAAAAAAAATTATCTCCTCCCTGAAGAGGGAAGGTATTAGGAAATCAGGCTAATCTACTCATCATTGGGATTAACTTAGTTTGGAGGGGATCTGCTGGTCTTTTGGAGGGTGAGTGAATCCTCTGTCACCTCTGCCCTCTCTCTCAAGGAGGCTCTCAATCATGTTCAACTTATCCAGTCAACCACAGGGACATAGGGCCTGGACAAAGTGGGTACCTGGCCCTGTGCCCTGCTACTAGTGAGTATGAAAAAGTCCCCTTACTTTTTTCTCCTCTGCTTTTTTTCTACCTCTTTCTCAGAGAAATAATAAAATTAATATTACCAGTCCTACGGGAAATAGTATGACAATCTATTATTCTATGGCTCCATTCACAATGATATGCATCTTGGATTTGGAACCAGAGGTCTTGGGTTCAAGTCCTGGCCTTGATACTCCTACTGACAAGGTACTTCTACTTTCTGAGTCTCAGTCTCTTCATCTATAAAATTGGAGTGTTGGACAAGATGACCTCTGAGATCTCTTCCTATGTTTAATATTTGATTCTCCGCTTTAATAAAAGCTCCTTAGTGACAGGGACCATCACACTTTTGTCTTGGTATTTCTAACTCCTGACACATTAGATTTTTGTGGTTTAGTTTTTTCAGTTGTGTCTGACTTCATGACCCCCTTTTGGGGTTTTCTTGGCAAAGATACTGGAGTGGTTTACTATGTCCTTCTCCAGACCACTTTTACAAATGAAGAAAATGAAGCAAACAGGGTTAAGTGACTTGTCCAGGGTCACACAACTAGTAAGTATCTGATGATTTGAAATCAGGTCTTCCTGACTCAAGGTGAAGTACTCTATCCACTGTACCACCTAGCTGTCCCTCCTGGCACATAGTAGGTGCTTTGTAAGTATTTGTTGATCCCTAGGATCTGGAATTATGCCCTCCTATTCATTCTTTTAGTCTCTCATAGCTGTTGTGTATCCTTCTTAATGTATCTCTGAGTCATTTGGAGATTTAAGAAGCTTGATATTCAATAGTAAATCATGAAAGTTTAGGAAGCCAGGACATTGTTCATAGGCACATCTTATGAATGTTTCCCTGTCTTCCTTTCCTCCCATTATTCCTCAAAGTCCCCAACCAAATTACCTCTTTTTTCCCCTCACTCTAACACTTGGCAACGGGTCTCATCTATAAGACATTAAAGATAAGGGCCAGCATGTTTCTAAAGAGCCTTCTAGATATATTCATATAACCCCTCAGAATATCATATGTATACCTTACTATCATTTCTTCTGTCTACATACCTGACCAGCTTTCCTTACCAGCTAAGTGGTACAATGGATAGATCACTGGGTTTGTAATCCAGAAGACTCATATTCACAAATTCAAATCAGTACTCAGACACTTACTAGCTGTGTGACCCTGGGCAAGTCACATAACCTTGTTTGACTCAGTTTCCTCATTTGTAAAATGTGCTGAAGAATGAAATGTCAAACACTGCAATATCTTTTCCAGTAAAACCAAAAAGTGGAGTCACAAAGAGTTGAACATGACTGAGTAACAACTCTTTGCCACTCACCCTCTCTAACCATTTCTCCACTTGTCGGGTCTCTTCTTCCCACACTGTCAAAGTTTTGAACCTAGACATCTGTACCCTTGCATTCCATTATTGGGTGTTTATTTCTTACTAATCTACTCATTGTTCATCTATGATTTCAAATGTGAGGGAACTTTCTGATTCAGAAATTTCCTCTAATGAACATGGATAACTGGGGCACCAGGGGAAGTTAAGTCATTTGTCGATGCTCACAGAGTCAGCATATGCTGGAGGCCAATCTCTTACCAAGGTTTTTCTGTTAAAACACCCCTGGAATAAATATCAAGTGACATTTTTCTAGTGGCAAAGATGGATCCAGACATTACAATTCTTGCATGAGGAAGGAAGGTGTCACCTTGGATTTCTTTAACTACATTGAATCACACCTTGAAATATTTGGTTTATACAGATTATAATACTGGATATGTCAGTGAATCGGTATGGGGATTTGGAAATAAATGAATGGAAACTGCACAAACTGCAAAGCAAAAAGACAAATTCAACCAACAAAAGTAGATAAAAAATATCTGAAACCACAAAAAGTTGGATGTTCTCTCCAAATTTGTTTTGAAAGTATTTATTCTCTTGTTTACTTATTCCTAACATTTCATCTATCTAAAATTTCAGGAAAATTTCTTGAAATGTAATATGTTTTCTAATTTACCCAATTATTTTTGTTTTTGTTTTACTTTTTTTCCCTTTTCTATTATCCAATGATTTGTAGGGTCAGCATGGTGAAATGAAACAAATGTTGGATGTTTTGGCTTCAGGAGAAAATTGTGTTCAAAATGTCTCTGACACTTTCTATGTGATGTTAGTTTGTTGAATCTTAATTTCCTCATCCACAAAATGCAGATGAAAAAGGAACTAATTCACTGAGTTGTTGTAAGGACCAAATGAGATAATGTATATAATAACACAAGTACTTCTAGAGTATTTTAAGTCTTCAAACATTTTACATATGTCAACAACACTCTGAGGGATGAACTGTTATTATAATTCTCAGTTTACAGCTGAGGAAACTGAGGATGAGGAAAGTTAAGTGAACTGACTTGTCACATAACTAGTAAGTGTCTGAAGCAAGATTCAAACTCTGGTTTTCATCACTCCATATTAAAAATTAGAGTCACAGATTGATCTCATACATTTAGATGATTCCTCCAATGACTCAAGTATCTTCCATTAATGTCCACCCATCCTGTGACTCATGTGACTTAAATATGACTCATTTTTATGTCCTTTTGTAAGATTGTGCACTGTACTACCTGAGGGCTTTATTTTTTCTGGACACTATAAAGATATCAGTGGGTCACTCTAGCTGTCCACCTCTGAACTATCAATTCCATTGTGAGACAATTCTGACTTATTTTTAACTGAATACTTTTAATGGCATCCTTTACTCCTGTTCTTTGATGTTCCTTATTTGCTCACATCCACCACCTGCTTCTCCTATGCTCTCTCTGTTATATGGTTGCCAATAGAAATTTTTCATCCACTTTGTTTTTCCTATTTAGATAGTCAGACTATTTGGAGTAGTAAGGCATCTTTTTCAGTAGACTGCAATATTCTGGTGCTTGGCAAACCTAATCAGCATAATATCAGGCTATGATATTACGTGTAAACCACTATGAGATTTTACTTTATTTCGTTTGGTTTGTAATGTCAGGTTTTAGGAAACTCCTTCTTGTCATGTAATATCAGGTTTTAGGGAACTCCTTATACTAATACATCTGGACAACCCCTCTGTATTTTATGGCCCAGTGTATTAAAAGACTAAATGACTTAACAAAGGGCACAGAGTTAGTCTGCCATGGGCAGGCCTTCACCCTGGACTTTCTGAGCTGACAATTAGACTTATATTTTGTATGACACTCTCTTTCCCTATATAATTGTTAGTTATTCATTATTTCATTCGAGAAGTGAACTTGGGAGACAAAGGACGTGAGATCAAAGCAATGGTGCTAAATACATTTAAAACAAGAATAGAAATTGTCTTTCCAAACTCTGCATTTTTTGATATGAGGCTTAGAGTGATAAATTAAAGTGTGTGTGATTGAAGAGATAGTTAGGGACAGAGGGAGGAACCACACCCAGGCCTCCTGGCTCCCACTTAAGCTGTTCCCTCTTCTGCCAAGAATGGTAGTTGTCTCTAGCAGATATCCTTTTGCATAGAATCAGGGGGATAGCATTTTGAGGGTTAAAAATGCTTTGTTTTGTTTCTAAATAGCCTTTAATTCTTTGTTTTTGCTCTGTCTCATAAAGAGATTTATATTTTTCTCCATTTTATGTCTCACTGATTTGAATCATTATAAAATGCCTGAGAAGATAGTTTCTCATTTCACTTCTAGTATTTCCTAGAACTGATACAGGAGAAAGAAATCTAGGAGGTTATAGAAGTTAAGATTTTATAGAATTTTTAGAATTTTATTTAGGTCTGCTCCTGTGTCCCAAATCACATCTGCAATATTACATACTCTTCTGCCACACCCTCCCACTTTGCTCATGAATCTCTCAGTGACCTAGGAATCATTTTGTTCAAAGGAGAAGTAGAACTCAGAAGATCTTGGCTTTTTCTCAGAATTTACCAGGATTCATGACTTACAAAACACCCTGAGAATATGTTTTCTGTATAAAGTTACATATGTGGAAACCAGACTGGAGGAACTGAGCAAAGGAGTTAATGGTCTTAACGATGAAAAGTACTCATTGAAGGTGACTTTTTAAAAAATTCTAGATATTGATGATAAGTCCCTGTCTAAAACAATGTTTTGCCAAATTAATTGCTTCCTCCAGTGATATGAGGAAGACAAAAGACATCACTGCAACCACTGGATTCTTTTGTGAAAGATAATTTCTATTGAATGTTTTCATTAGAGATCTCTTGGCCAACTTTTCAGAAAACTTGATTTAATTATAAATTTAAAAAAATTGATTATCATCTCTATCCCTGAATTCAATGAAATCATTAAGTTTTGTTCTATAGAACAAAGAAAGAGAACAAACAAATAATATATTTTCTTATTTTCTGTCTACTGAGTAATAAGCATATAGCTTGATTTGAAAGAAGAAGTAAAGAGAGAAGTCTCTCCCCTTCATCTTCCCCTCCCCGCCCCCAATTCATTGATGTTCATTCTGTGGAGGGGAATTTTTAAATACGTTTGTGTGTGTGTGTGTGTGTGTGTGTGTGTGTAATCACAGTAAAAGGAATATAAACGTATTTTATAAAATAGGCAAGGAAAAAAAGCAGTTATGGCAGCCTAACAGTAGTCATTTTTCTTAATTTCAAATAACATACTTAGAAACTCAGTCTTTCAGACCTGTGTTACTCTTTGTTGCTGAAATGCATGCCTGGGGAATAGAGAAGACAGTTGAAATTGGACAAGCGCCCAACTCTCATCTAAGCTTTAATGCTTTGTAAAGAAAAGGGGCAGACATTATAGGTAAAGGGATTTAAAGCATGACATTGTAGGCAGTCCCATCGAATAAAATAAGCATTAGCTCTTTCCTCTAACCTTCACAGTAGTATAATTGCTGCTCTCCTGGATATGAATTAAAATCCCATTTTCACTTCTCGTTCTGAACTTCACTTCGAAGCTGTTGACCCCAAAAGGCTCCATTGCATCCCCTCGAATGCTCTGTCTTAACAAATAATCCCACTTTCGACTCTGGCTCATGTGGTAGTCCAGTCGTCCTTTGCCCTCTAGAGACAACGCCGTGTCAGGAGTCATTGCTGATGGCCGAAGAGAGGAAAATGAAATGAATTTTTCTTATAGATTAAAATTTATAAGAAAGGTCAATGATCCAAACTCTTCATCCTACAGTTAAGGAATCTGCTGAAGTGATAGATTTTGAAAATGAACAAAAGAATAACAGAACTTTCCATTAAATGCCAGTGGAACACAAATCTTTTTAAAAGACCCAAACAACTTTTTTTTTTTCCACCTGTAGATTTGTGTTGATTCAAATTCCTGAATAAGTTTCTGTGCCTTGCAATGAAAAGCACTTTACAAGAGTCATCATTCATTGGTGAGATAGTCATTAAAATAATTCCACAGATAAATCACTGACATTTGGAGAGGTAGCCACCTGTTGGGAATCAGTAGTGATTAAACTAGCCTGCCCCAGGATTTATGAACATTTTTTAATGTCCCAGCTTGACATGTGGTTTCATACTTAATATACTTTGGGAGCTCTTGATAGATTCCCATCTGTTGAAAGTATGCAGAGAGGTATCACAGCAAATACTTTGATTCTACCCACCACCTTTATCAGCAGGGCTACTCCAGGGATGCATATCATGTAGTCTCAAAATATCTACATACTTCTGAAACAAGGGGAACCAAGGACATAATGGGCCATGTTCCTGGCACCAGACAGGACATAAATTGGAAAGTGAAAATAGTACACTTACATAAAGAGTGCACTCAAAAAGTGCTTAGGGAATGGATGAATGTTTTTTTACTAGCTCATCTCCCTTTCCAAGATAGATGTTTAGTTGTTTTTTTCAGTCTTGTCTGATTCTTTGTGACCCCATTTGGGGTCTGGCATAGATACTAGAGTAGTTTGTAATTTTCTTCTCTGCCTCATTTTATAGATAGGGAAACTAAGGCAAACAAGATCAAGTGACTTACCCAGGGGCACACTCAGTAAGTATCTAAAGCCAGACTTAAATTCAGGAAAATTAGTCTTCCTGACTCTAGAATCTATATTCTATCAACTATACGATCTAGCTCCATGATACAGTAATATGGAGAAGGCTAGGTTCCTAAAGCTCAATAACTTTTCACAAAGTACAGGGCAACATATACTGCCTATTGAGATGGTCTGTCCCAAATACTTAAGCCTAATCACACCTGTCATAACTCAAGATACTTAATGACACCTGACTCTTGATTTTATCAAGAGATTTCTCTGTTTCTTGCATGAGTTGGTAACTCCCCCCCCCTCCCAAATTCTGGTGAAATAACTATGCTGATCTAAGCGCTAGAGATTAGCCACTGAACTTTAACATTAGTCATCTGTGATAGCCCCACCCTCTCTACCAACCCCAGTAAGTAATGATGGATGAGGATTGGGGTTTCAGAATGCAAAGAAATTATCTTAAACTTAACAAAATGGCTTTGAAGAAATAATCGTAATAAGATCTTGGACCTGAAAAGTATGCCAAAACACTGCCAAATTACTGAAAAGGCAATTTTAAAAACCATTATCACAGTATTTACAAATTAGTAATTCATACCCTTCTGGTGACTTTATGAGTTAAATGCCCAGTGCTCTCATTTGTAGGATTTCCCACCAGACCTGAAATGTAAGCTAAGTACTCAATTTTCATTTGGAACTCTGAGTTTGAGAAATCCTTCCACCAAAGTATAGGACAAGTGACCTAGAACTTAGTCAATTCATCCTGAAGTGGTGGTGTCTGAGGCTCTGGGAGGGCACATGATTTGATCTAGTCAAAGTTATCTAGTCAGGTGCCAGAGGCAGGATTTCCACCTAGGTTTTCCTGGATCCAACCTGAACACTTAGGATCCATTATATTGCTTCTTATCAGTTTATCCATTAGTCATAAAAGCACTGTCATCTTATTTGCAATATGATATATATCTTATTAAGCTAATTATTATCTTTTTTTTTTTTTAAAGCAATTGGGGTTAAGTAACTTGCCCAAGGTTAAACGGCTAGGTTTTTGTTTGTGTGGATTAAGTGTCTGAGGCCGGCTCTGAACTCAGGTCCTTCTGACTCCAGGGCTGGCGCTCTATTCACTGCACCACCTAGCTGCCCCGCTAATTATTATCTTATAGGAAAAAAGTTAATTTATTGAATTTGACTCCATAATTTAGTGTTTTACCAAAAGAAGAGTCTTGATTAACTCTACATCTGGTTTGATGCAACTAATCAAAAGTCTAGGAATATATACCAAGACATTGCCATACATACATTTCTCACAATATTTCCCGGTCAATCCTTCTTTGCATTGGCACTGTTGCCATGACCAGTGGTCTGTGCATATGCCTCCATGTTGGCACAGGCTGTTGGTACAAGCTCCTTCCAGTCTAGGGCACCTAAAATAAAGTGAAAACAAATGTTCAGGACTGAAAAATCAGCCTTGTTCCACCTAGGTGAGAAAGAGACAGGTCTGCAGGCAATATTTCTCCTCAGACTTTATTAACTAGAATGTGAAGTCCCTGGGGCAGGGGACTTTGTTTAATTCTTCCTTAGGTCTCCTATCACTGTTAGCATGGTGCCACAGATTGGTAAGTAATATTTATTAATAAAGAGTGTATTTTAAAATGATATTAAGAAACATGGGGACTGACTTCAAATGAATTATAATCAGAAGAAATTCTGTTAATGCTGTTTTTGAATTGTTTCATTCATGCCTGAATTTTCATGACCCCATTTGAGGTTTTCTTGGCGGAGATACTAGAGTAGTTTGCCATTTATTTCTCCAGCTCATTTTCATTTGAGGAAACTGAAGCAAAGAGAGTTAAGTGACTTGCCCAGGATCACATAGCTATGAACTCTCTGTCGCTGTATTTGAACTCATGAAGGTGAGTCTTTCTAACTCCAGATCTGGCACTCTATCCACTATGCCACCCAGCTGCCTTATCATAAAAGATGTGAGCCCCTAAGTTTTTTGACTGCCAGAGTTCTGTGGTCATTGACAAAGGCATGTCCCCAAAGATGGGGAAAGGCATCAAGGTCATAATCATTACCAATCTTGTAGTACAGCTATTGCTGCCCAAGCCTTTGGTGCCCTCTGTGCCTAAGACCTCAGGCAGAATTACTGGTGTAAAAGACATACCCAGGTCATGGCCTAAACAATCAGCCCAAGATCTCTGACTAGCATTTTTGCTGACCCTCTTTCAAGCATTCTCAACTCTATAGTCACAGAATGAGGGCTGTCTCACAAGTGCTAAAAGAGAATCAAAGATTTTATTTGATTTCATTGATTGGCAAAAGGAAGTCAGGAGTAGAAAAAACTGCTCATGTTCTCATTAGGGTTCAGGTTAGCAGGGGCTACTTTCCTATTCTATTGACTCTTCCTCTTTGTACAAACAGTAGAAAAAAATGCAATAACCCATTTTAAGAGATAAGCTTGTCTGGCATGGTGCATACAAACCAGCCACCAGACTCCAAGACATAAGATGCTATTAATACTTCACATATGAATGAATGAGCATGTGAATGAAGTAAACAAACTTATTAAGGATTTACTATCTTTTAAGCCTTGTACTAAGCATGGGGATGCAATTTAACCAAAAGCAATTCATTAATATAGAAAGTAGAGTATAAGTTCCTTGAGGGTAGGGATTCTATTGTTATTTTAAATTTATATCCCTAATACCTAGAGCAGCCCTTAATAGATGCGCTTATTAAATTAATTCTTACGTTTCCTGAATTTTTAATCTTCCCTCAAAACAGCAACAACAGAAAAATAATCCCTAGTGTTCGTATTACATTTTAAAGTTTCTAACGTATTTTACAAAGTTCTTTAGAAGTACAAACTTCTCATTTGATCCCTACAACAATTCTGGGAAATAAGTCTTATTACTAATCCCACTTTACAGATAAGGAAATTCAGGCTCAAAAAGGTTTAAGTGACTTGTCAATAGTCACACACCTAGTACGTATTTGAGGTAGGATTAGAACTCACATCTTCCTGACCCCAAAGCCAACACTCTGTCCCTTCCTTTTGTCCCTTTAACCCTACCCTGCCCATTCTTCAAAAATAGCTCTTTTCACTTTTCTCATGAATCTTTTCTTGATTTCTCTAAATTGTTTCTTACATTCTTTAAGAAAACTTAATTGTCAGGGCCCTCCAATTCATCACCATGATTAAATTCAATGGTGTACCACATATGAATATTTCATTATGTATTATATTTATCTTCTCATCTCCCTGGGAACCTCAAAAATACTAGAGCCTATACTTTCCCCAAAACACCTCACACAATTTCAGGTACATTGATTTTATGATTAAAGGGATCATTGAGTTTAATTCCTTCATTTTACAGATGAAGAAACTGAGTCACAAAGAGGTTAAATGATTTGCCCAAGGTAACACAGTCAATATGTATTGGAGACTATTCAAATTCAAATCTTCCGGATTCCAAATCCAGGACTCTAACCATCATGCCATCTAGCTACCTATACATAAATACAGGGTGTTCCCAAGCTTTTATTGCAGTTGTAAACTGCACTCTAGTGAATGTACTCCTGAATGAAAGAATGCACTTTTAAACTGTGCTAAGACTTTGGGGATTCTTATATAAAAGTACATAATTCAAAGGTTTTGAATTAATAGACTCATGGAAACTTGGTGCTTAAAGGGACATTGGAAATCATCCAATTGAACCACTTCATTTTACAGGTGCAGAAACTGAGGTTTAGGGTCACAGGAAGAGTTAAGGTAGAGCTGGAACTCAAACTTCCTTCTAACCTTCATCCTCTGAAACTTCTTAATGGAATAAAAGGAAGCATAAACATTCTGAGTATTTCAATATGGTGGGATAACATGTTAAAGTAAGAGGGATAACTTAACCCCTGATATTTTTCTAGCAAGTAGAACATTCTCAAATAACAGATTAAGATCTTAACTGACTAAAACAATATTTCAGCACCTTGTGGAATTTGGTGCCTGGAGATATCTCCAGGAAAGAAAATCTAGGGACCAATGAATGGGAATTGTGGTTTCATGCTTACTAATCCTAGGTATTATATGAAAGGGTGATAGTAAGTTATGTAATTGCCGAAAGGCACAACTGGGGCTGTATCCCAAAGAGATTATAAAAAGGGAAAAGAACCCATATAGACAAAAGTATTTATAGCAGCTCTTTTTGTAGCGGCAAAGAATTGAAAATTGATGGAATATCCATTAATTGGGGAATGGCTGAAGAAGTTGTGGTATATGAATGTAATGGAGTATTATTGTGCTATAAAAAAGAATGAGCAGGTAGACTTCAGAAAAACCTGGAAAGATCTACATGAATTGATGCTGAGTGAATTGAACAGAGCCAAGAAGACACTGTACATGGCAACAACAACATTGTGTGATAATCAACTGTGATAGACTTAATTCTTCTCGGCAATACAATAATCCAAAGCAATTCCAAAAGACTCATAATGAAAAATGCTATCTGCAGCCAGAGAAAGATATATGGATTCTGAATGCAGATTGAAGCATTCTATTTTCACTTTTTAATTTTTTTTCTTTCTCGTGGTTTCCCATTTTATTCTGATTCTTTTCTCACAACATGAGTAATGTGGAAATATATTTAACATGACTATACAAGTTTAGCCTACATCAGATTGCTTACTGGATTGAGGAAGGGTGAGAGGAAAGAGGGAGGAAGAAAAATTTAGAACTCAAAATCTTATAAAAGTGAATGTTGAAAACTATTTTTACATACAACTAGAAAAAAATGCTATTAAGTGGGGGGAGGGGAAAGAGTATGCCATTTACTTATAATAGATCAGAAATATTGTTTATGACTATAACTGAATAAATACACCTAAACATACAAACATAACATTTCTTTTTGCTGTCGACGTAGTGCATAATTGAGAACAATTATAATTTCTCTAAGTAGAACTGGAAACACAGCCAGCATACCGATCAAGGATCCCATGAGCTGCCAATGCTTGACTCGGTTCCAGAGGGCGTCCATTAATGGCAAACTCCATTATGCAACCAACAAAATCATAGCTTTCCACTTGTCCTCTCCTTTGAAGCACTGGCTCCAGGGACCTGATGCCACCAACGGTAACTCTGTTTGGCTGCACGTCAAGAGTCCTGAACAAGGGAAAGAAAACACAATGTATTCTAAGTGCTCACTCAGTCACTGGAGGCAGAATAAGCAGTTTATGAAGGAGCATGTATATAGGTGTTTTTTTCTGTATTGTTTCATTATATTTTATAGTCACTTTGGGTCCAAGCATGCACCATCCTGACATAAAGGATTCATTAATGAGTGCTACAGTTTGCCAATGTTTTCTAATTGTGGTAGATGTTTAAATAATAACACAATCGTATGATGATAATAATAGCTACAATTAAAATTGCATTTTAGGGTTTTCAAAGCTCTCAACATGATCTCATTTGGTCAGTTGGCCATTGAGTCAATAAATATTTATTAAACACCTTCTAAGTGCTAGGCACCCTACTGAGTTCTGGGGATACAAACAGAGGCAAGAGATAGTCACTGCCCTCAGGAAATTCACAATCCAGTGTAGGAAATAATAAGCAAACAAATATGTACAAGCAAGTCATTCATTTACTGGCTGTGTGACCCTGGGCAGGTCACTTAATCTCCAAATGCCCTCAATTAACTCTATGTTTACAGTAAATTGTCTATGTGAAGGATTTCACTCTGGGAGATTCTTTCAGAGATGAAATTCCAGGTAAATTAAACCTTTATTCAAGACACCTCAACCCTTTAAAAAAACCTCCTTTATTTTTTTCTCAACAGTAAGTGTTGCTTAAATGAAATAATAATTACACAACACACAGTACAGTGCCTAGTCTCCAGCAAGTGCTAATTAAATGCTATCATTTTTATAATTATTAACAATAATAATAATGTATAAAATTCAATAACATCGACTTCTACTCTCCAAGAAGGACCTGTTCTTTCCCTTGATTTCACAGATGATCTAGAAGAGCCTAATTTTATTAAAGGCATCTATAGTGATCCAATTTTAGTGATGGTGTGGTTTTTAATAGAAGATACATTGTAAGTACCCTTATAGTTAAGGACAAGATATTAAATTTAATTGACCAGATGAAGAAATTCCCTCTGTCACCATAGATCTTAGTTAGACCTTTTTCTACAACTTGTAGTCAGAGTTGCCTGGAGGACTAAGAGGTTCAATGATTTGTCCAGGGTCACAGAGGCAATATGAGTCATAGCCAGGACATGAACCTAGGACTTCAAGCTTCTGAGGCCAGTTGTCCAGCCACTGTACTCCAGATGTCATCAGCAAATTCAGGAATATTGATTTTGAGCT
The DNA here is from genome assembly GCA_011680675.1 of Gymnobelideus leadbeateri. Taxonomy (NCBI): domain Eukaryota; kingdom Metazoa; phylum Chordata; class Mammalia; order Diprotodontia; family Petauridae; genus Gymnobelideus; species Gymnobelideus leadbeateri. The sequence goes on along the minus strand of WOXC01005516.1, from coordinate 149,142 downwards.
GGAAGGGAGTCTTAGAGGTCATCTTTTAAAACCCCTTCATTTTTAGATAAGGAAATTGAAGCCCAAGGAGGTTAGGTAGTGTCAAGAGACAGGACCCTTTGACACCAAAGTCAGTTGTTCAACAAGGATTTATTAAGTCTTGACAATGTGCTAGACTCTGGGGATATAGACAAAGGTAAAAAGACCATCTAACAAAGAGTTTCCATTCCAATGGGGAAGACAACATGTAAACAACTCTATAAAACAAGATATAGTTCTTATTATACTACACTACCCACTACTAAATTTAACCATTAAAACTAAACTTGTTTTATAGATAGATATTAAGGAAATCTTAAATCGTCTTTCAAGACAGCTCAAGTTCTAAATCTTTTGCGGACCTTTTCCCAGTGACTCTTCTATCAATCTCACTTCTCTAGCTTCTCACATTTTTTTTTAATCTTTGTTGTACAATTTACATATGCTGCCCTTTTGGCTGATGTGTTAAATATTGTCCATGAGATACTTGCTCACAGGGGTCACATCTTTCACCATTTCCATTTTCTACAATACCTGTTCTTGTCTAGTTATGGAGTAGGACTAGAAATATATTTGCTGAGTGGCTATTAATGCTAATTAAGGCAATAATTTGTTCAAAATTTGTATGAATACAATGTAATGAACACAATTTGTATGAAAACTGTAAATTTCCTTTTAAAAACATAAAAGAGTAAGACAAAGATAATTTAAAAATCACCTCACCAGTCATCTGAGACAGCCATAGTACTGACGGTGCAGTAGCCTGGTTCTTGGTCTTCAGAGCAGGAATCCACAGTTAGGGAAGCTGCCTACAAAGCAAGAGGAGGAAGGAATTAATTATTTGAATACTTGCATGTCATAGGGACAATTAGATCACCCAGGGATGTGTTCCATGTAGAGATTACTGATGTAGATATAACTGTCTCTACATAACATAGATATAATTATGTAGATATAACTAGTTTTAGGTAAACAAAGATGTGCTTTGATTCTTTTTTTAAAAATTAATTTATTAGTTTAGTTTCAGTTAACAAGATTCAATTCCATAGTTCCTTAATTTTCAAATTTCCTTTACTTCCCTCCCCCCTCCCCCCATGACAGCATATAGTCCAGTATAGGATCTGCAAATGCATTCATACTAGGCATTATTCCAATTAAAAAGGCGTATTGTACTAGGTGGGAAGAAAGATGGTAAAGAAGAAATAAAACCAAACAATGAAAAGAAAAAGATCATATAGTTTGCTTCCAGGATTCAGGCTCAGTTCTTTCTAGTTATATCTCTGGATGGTGCATTTCTCACTTTCTTGAGTCTTTCAGAATTGACTTATATCACTGCATTGCTGAAAACATTCCAGTCTGTCATAGTTGGTCATCATAGATATGGTATGTCTGTGATTGTATACAAATTTCTTCTGATTCTACTCTTCTCGCTCAGCATCAGTTTGTATAAGTCTCTCCAGGTAATTATGAAATCCATCACCTCCTTGTTTCTTATAGCACAATAATATTCAGTTACATTCATATACCACAACTTGTTTAGCCATTCCCCAATTGATGGGCACCCCTTTAGTTTCCAATTCTTTGCAACCACAAAAAGGGCTGCTAAAAATATTTTTGTATACATGGGTCTTCCTCCCACTTCTATGATCTCTTTGGGATATAACCCTAGAATTGGTATTGTTGGGTCAAAAGGTATGAAATTATTTATTATCCTTTGGGCATAATTCCAGATTGCTCTCCAGAATGGTTGTATAAGTTCACAACTCCACCAACAATGTATTAGTGTTCCAATTTGTCCACATCCTCTCAAGCATTTGTCACTTTCTTGGTTTGTCATCTTATCCAATCTGACTGGAGAGATGTGTTATCTCAGAGTTGTTTTGATTTGCATTTCTCTAATCAATAGTGATTTAGAGCATTTCTTTATATGCTTATAGATATCTTTAATTTCTTTCTCTGTAAACTGCCTGTTCATATCCTTTGACCATTTCTCAATTGGGGAATGACTTGTATTCATATAGATTTGGCTTAATTCTCTATAAATTTTAGAAATGAGTCCTTTATCAGAGACACAAGTTGTAAAAATTCTTTCCCAATTTCCCACCTCCCTCTTGATCTTGGTTACATTGGCTTTGTTTGTACAGAAGCTTTTCAATTTAGTGTTTTGTTTTTTGTTTTTTGCTTTTTGGAGGGCAATTGGGGTTAAGTAACTTGCCCAAGGTCACATGGCTAGGTTTTTGTTTGTGTGTGTTAAGTGTCTGAGGCGGGATCCAAACTCAGGTCCTTCTGACTCCAGGGCCAGCGCTCCACTCACTGTGCCTCCTAGTTGCCCCTTTTCAATTTAATATAATCAAAATTATCCATTTTACATTTTATAATGCTCTCTAATTCTTGTTTGGTCCAAAAATCTTCCCCTCTCCACAAATCTGTCAGGTAAACTATTCCTTGCTTTCCCAAATTGCTTACAGTATCATCCTTTACACCTAGATCATGCACCCATTTAGACTTGATTTCGGTATATGGTCTTAGATAGTGATCTATTCCCAGTTTCTGCCATACTGTATTCCAGTTTTCCCAGCAGTTTTTGTCAAATAGTGCATTCTTATCCCCAAAACTGGGGTATTTGGGTTTATCAAACAATAGATTACTATATTCATTAACTGCTGGGTCTCATGCACCTAATCTATTCCATTGATCCACTACTCTAAAACTCTGCCAGTAACAAGCAGTTTTGATGACTACTGCTGTATAATACAGATTAAGATCTGGCATAGCTAGTCCACCTTCCCTAGCGTTTCTTTTCATTAATTCCCTTGATATTCTAGACCATTTGTTTTTCCAAATAAATTTTGTTATTATTTTGTCTAACTCTAAAAAGTAGTTTTTTGGTAAATTGATTGGTACGGCACTAAATATATAATTTAGTTTGGGTAAAATTGCCATTTTTATTATATTAGCTCAACCCAGCCACGAGCAATTGATATTTTTCCAACTATTTAGATCTGATTCTATTTGTGTGAGAAGTGTTTTGTAGTTGTGATCATATAGATTCTGGGTTTCTTTTGGCAAGTAGATTCCCAAATATTTTATAATGTCTACAGTGACTTTAAATGGGATTTCTCTTTCTATCTCTTGCTGTTGAGTTTCATTAGAGTTGTACAGGAATGCTGAGGATTTACGTGGGTTTATTTTATATCCTGCAACTTTGCCAAATTTATTTATTGTCTCAAGTAGTTTTTTACTTGATTATCTAAGTATATCATCATATCATCTGCGAAGAGTGATAGCTTGGTCACTTCTTTACCTAATTTGATTACTTTGATTTCTTTTTCTTCTCTAATTGGTACTGCTAGTGTTTCTAGTACCAGATTGAATAAGAGGGTTGATAATGGACACCCTTGTTTCACTCCTGATCTTATTGGAAAGGCTTCTAGTTTATCCCCATTGCATATAATACTTGCTGATGGTTTTAAATAGATGCTATCAACTATTTTAAGAAAGGCTCCATTTATTCATATACTTTCTCATGTTTTTAATAGGAATGGATGTTGTACTTTGTCAAAAGCCTTTTCTGCATCTATTGAGATGATCATGTGGTTTCTGCTAGTTTTATTGTTGATATGCTCAATTATACTGATGGTTTTCCCAATATTAAAGCATCCTTGCATTCCTGGAATGAATCCTACCTGATCAGAGTGTATTATTTTTGTGATAAGTTGTTGGAGTCTTTTGGCTAATATTTTATTTAGAATTTTTGCGTCTAAATTCATGAGGGAAATTGGTCTATAATTTTCTTTCTCTGTTTTATCTCTTCCTGATTTAGGAATCAGTACAATATTTGTGTCATAGAAAGAGTTTGGTGGGACTCCTTCACTAATTTTCCCAAATAGTTTGTAGGGTATTGGAATCAATTATTCTTTAAATGTTTGATAGAATTCACTAGTGAACCCATCTGGCCCTGGAGATTTTTTCCTAGGGAGTTCATTGATGGCTTGTTTGATTTCTTTTTCTGAGATGGGGTTATTTAGGTAATTCACTTCCTTTTCATTTAATCTGGGCAACTTGTGATTTTGTAAATATTCATCCATTTCACTAAGATTGTCATATTTATGTGCATACAATTGGGAAAAAATAATTCCTCATTATTTTTTTATTTCCTCTTCATTAGAGGTAGATTCACTCTTTTAATTTTTGATACTCATAAATTGGTTTGTGCTTTGATTCTTAATGACATAACTTTAAACCTAGAGGCACATAACCCTGCATCTTCTTGAATGATGCGTACAGAAATGTAGAGTCAGTAGATTTTTCATCTGCTCTTCCATGACAATGGTGTTGCCCTCTCTTTGTTGTTTTTTAAAACAGCAAGGCAATGTCATTGTAAATGCTTTACAAAACTTGTGAAACTTTCACTATATTTAAACAGAATAGATAAAAGCCCTTTATCTGACTACTTTGAATCTGTTGCTCATTTTTCCCTATGATAAAGAAGGCAATATTGCATATAAAGTTATATTATAACATGATCTATATGTAGATACACTCTTGGTTTTATGATATTCCATTATTTTTTGTAAATCACACCAATATCCAATTTAATCCAATTTGATAAATGATTAGCATTTTGTATGTGTTTTAGTTAGTTACTGAAAATAGGAAGACAATGTGAAAAACAGTACCTGAATTTAAGTTTTTGTTCCATTAGGGATGTGCTGTATTTGTATGCCTAAAACATAGCATAGTAGGTCTTTTATTTTTAATGAATACTTGCTGAATTTAAGTTACTAGAAACTTGTTAAATTGAACTGAATTGGTGGAAAGTTGAGGGTTTAGGTATTTTCTTCTCAGGCTTCAAATGGGTGAGCTACCATGAGTCTAAGAGATGATATTTCCCTTTCTAGTTAGTTACTGCTTATGGTTTTTCAAACTCTCTTCATATCTATGACCATCTTTTATTCTCTCATATCTGTAGAACAGGCATGTTTCTTTTGAAATGACGTGCCCATTTAAGAGCTTGGTGCAAGTTGGGGGTGAAACTAGAACTTAGGTCTTCTGGCCCTTCCGCTGTTGTGGGAGAAACACTAATATTGGAGGAAAAGCATCTGTTTTCAAATCCCCTCCCCTACTATTGTGTGACTTGGGGCAAGTCATAATTCTCATTTCTTACAGCTGTAAAATAAGAAAGGTAGACTCAATGATTTCTAAGTTTTCTTCAATCCTAAAGTCTATGATTCATGTTTATAGGTATGCCTGTTGGCCATGGTCCCTTTCTTTTTCCATTTTAGGTGTTTTCCGACTACATGAGATTCTGAACTCTTCTAAGGAAGGGAAAATATTTCATCATTTTTACATCCCCAGTGCTTAGCACAGTTCCAGGCAAATTAAGCACCAGCAGGTGCTTAATAAATATGTATTGACTATAGTTAGAAACAGGAGAACTGCAAAAGTATTCTCTAACAGAAAACACACAATTCCTCATATTCCATAAGTATGAAATCAATTCATGGTGGACATCCCACTTCACTAGTTGAAAGGGATCTTTATATTTCTAGTCTATGGGTTTATTTTGAAAGATATATAAAATAAACTCTCATTAAAAGACCATGTAATGCATCTGATGAGTTTTTTATGTGTCTACTTCTTAATAACATACTGTATATGGTGACATTTGGAGTAAATATTCTGACTTTTATTTCCATGACAAATTACCAGGATTTCATCTACAAGTTCTTTTGATGTACTGTACCCTCATGATTTTCTAAATGGTGTCTTAGTGTTCTGAAAGACTTAATGTACTTCCCAAACATGAGTGGCATTTTGTTCTTAATAGTGGGATTAGTATAGGATGGTTCATTCCTGAAAATTCTTAAACTGACTCTGTGCTGTGATTGATGAAGTACTTCTTTTGAATCTGTTTTCAAAATGTAATGCTTAAATCATATCTCTCCTTATGAAACAAAGGTCATATCTCTTCTGGGGAAAATCACTATGTTTCCTAAGAACATCACCCTCTGGAGTGTATGGAACACACTCATGTAGTTACTTTATAAGGATGCATTAAGTCATATTTGTCAGGAGAGACAAAAGATAAAGACTGTATAGAAAATGACTTTTTAAGATAAAAAGGAAGGAAGGAAAGAAGGGAGGGAAGAAGGAAGGGAGGGAGGGCTAAAGAAAGAGGGAGAGGATGAGAGAGGGAGAGGGAGAGAAACAGAGAGAAGGAGAGGGAGAGTAGGGAGGAAGAAAGAGAGAAAAAAACTTTAGAATTCACACAAGTAAATTTAGAAGGAAATGGAAAAGCAGGATGACTGAAATTAATAGTTAAATTTATCATATTGTTTAATAAAGCTATATATGGGAAATAGAGAATTTCACAGATAATCTTTTTCTGCTATTCTTTGCATATTAAAGTATTCGTATTTAAGGATGTTTCATAAGTTGACAATAACAAAAAAAGAGTGTTTTCACAAGTTAACACACAGGAAACCTGGAAAATTGCCATTTTGATTTTAGGTCTTCCAGTAATTATAATTTTCCCAAAATTTAATCTTTATTTTCTACATTCTAAAAGTAAGCACAATCACTGCACTTCCATCCAATGCAATGGAGATTTGATATCATGTTCTATTTGGATCAGAGTCCTTTTAATTTAATTTCTACAGTCAAATATTCCTTCTTCCTAGAGTAGCATTTCTCTACGATTACTTATTTGAGATGAGATGTTTCTATTATGTTGCTGCAATATTTCAAAACTGAAAAGTTAATGACTTTACCATTTTCCAACCAAATCCCTGTACACAGTAAGACATGACAGATGCAAAATCCAGTAGGGGTTTTATTTTCTATGCCTTTTGACAAAAAGGAAAAAAAAATCTATACTCCAGAAGTACAGAAAACTAGGATGAATCCTGACAGATTTTGCACTGCCAAACTGCATTTGGCACAAGATGACAAAGAAAAGGGAAGGCTGAGCCCTCCTATTAAGGTATTTTGATTTTCTCTTCACCTCCTTCCCTTCACACACACACACACACACACACACACACACACACACACACACACACACTTTGTAGCATCTTGGAAGCTGAGAGATGAAAGTGGACATAGACTCATCCAGCCTCTTCTTTTACTTAATGAATTGACTTCATCTGTAATATCTCTGACAGATGGCCTCTGCCTGAGCACTTCTGGCACTTCACCTCTTGACTTAGAGGCAGCCTGAATCATTTTTAAATGGATCTAATTTTTAGAAACGAAAGGATCATAGAATCGTAGATTCAGAACTTGAAGGTCCCTTTGAGATCATTGGATACCACCATTATATTTTGCAGATGAGGAAATGGGGTGTCATGGGGAAGGTAAATGACTTTCCTAAGATCACACTTAAGTATGATGCAGTCTCAGGTTTCCCTGGTTCTAGGTCTAATGCCTTATCTACTATGCCGTACTTCTCAGGCCATTATTTTAGATGGAACTAAAATCACTTAGCATGTAATATCAACTCAATGTTTCTAATCATGATTTATGAAGTGATATTGAATAAATTGTCTCTCTCAACTTGATGAGAGATTCTACAGTACCTGATGATGGCTATCATACCCCCTTGCCATTTAATCTCCTGTCTAAACGCTGTCCATTTCTTCAGCAATTCCTCATATGGCATGGCTCTCCTTCAGTGGTTATTTTTATTTTATTTTATTTTTTGCTGTACATACTTTACTTTAGCTATGTCCTACTTGAGATATAGTCTCCTGAGCTAAACCAAGTATTTTGGATGCAGTTTGACCATTTGAACCAACAGAAAGATATGGGCATTCAAATTCCATTTCTGCCTTTTCAATTGGCATGAGCTTTTATAGTAGCTACATCCCGCTGCTAGCTAATGTTCACCTTGGGACCAACTTAAATACCAGTTCTTCATCATTCTAACTACCTTAAAGACAAATGAGAGATCCCCCATTCTGGATTTTTAATTCGCACCATTAGCCTTACTTTTCTTTAGAGAGGTTTGCAAAGTATTTTCCACACAATGAGTCTGTGGGTTGTTTCTGGCAAAGAAGTCAATGAGAAAGGTTACATCTGAGTCCATCCCCCTTAAGAAATTTCCCAGAAAATATTAAAAAGGTTTCCAGATGAATCAGTTATCAATAAAAAAGAAAGAGAAATACCAGTAATCCTCTTTAATCTAGTCTGGAACTGAGCAAGGTAAGGTAGAGTAAGAAGCATTTCTTAAACATTTACTGAATGAAGGTACGTGAAACCTGCACTATTCCAAAATTCTGGGCCACAAGAGAGTTCCAATGAGGCAGAGACAAGGCAGCTATCGATGTTCATCGCAAAATAAGGAAGACTTCTCTTTTCACGGCATATATCTCTCTTTAAGTATTTGAATGGAAATGGGATTTGACCCTTTCTGCTTTACTCCAGAGTGTAAAACAATGAGTGAAGGGTTTGGAGAGACAGATTTTCAAAAGATGTATCAAAAAAAAAAATGTCCTCACAGAGCAAACTGTCTAAATGAGGAATGGATTGCCTCTGGAGACAGTGAAAGACTCAATGACCGATTGTTAAGGATAGTATTAAAGAGAAATCTATTCAGGTATGGTTTAAAGTATGTGCCCTTTGAGATTCCATTTATATCTGAGATTGTTATTTTTAATACCTTTAAGAGAAATATTTCTTTTTAAGTAACAGGCTATAATTTCCTCAAATTGACAGTACGCTGAATGCACCCAATTTTACTCAATTTGAAGTTTAATTCAGGCTAATTCTTCAGGCCACATAGATTTGGAAGGCAATACCTTTGCCAATTATGCACCAATGTCTTCATTGGAAAGACTCTGATCCTGGGAAAGATTAAAATAAAATAAAAAGGTGATGGCAGAGGATGAGATGGATAGTTATAGCGTCATGGAAACAACAAACATGAGCTTGGGCAGACTTTGGGAGACAATGGAGGATAGAAGGGCCTAGCATGCTGTGATCCATGGGCTCACAAAGAGTTGGAATAATGGAATAGCTGACCCACACACTACTGCCTTACCATGCCAGCTCTTCGGGCGATCACAGTATGGAAATGGCCATCGGACACCTTTTTCATCGTGGTCAGTTTATAGGTACCGCTGCCAATGTTATAGGAGAACCTCAGCCGCTCTTCTGCTATTTCCAGGGCCAAGAACTCAGCCCGTTCTCCTGTCTGGTTGTCATAGTTATACAATAGCAAGGCATGGTTTTTGATGGTTGCAAACTTGACATATATATAATTGTTGTTGGGGTCCAAGCTGGGAAATTCCATGTATGACAATTCCTCAAATCCATAGCTATTCAATTCACAATGTTTTCCAAAGACTCCTAAAGTTGAGAAAACATATATATATATATAATCAAAGAGACAATTTGAACATACCAACCTGAGTCTGGGGAAGCTTTTTTTTTTTTTTTTTTTAATGAGCTTAGATCAAAGATGCTTTTATGCAGAGCTGTGATGGATCCAGCTCATATGGACTCATGAGAGCTGATTGTTAAGTTGTTAGTGCGAATATTTACACCTCAAAAATCAGCAAATTATATAAATCAGGGCTTGAATTATTATTTTTTTGATCATATAGACTTAAAGTAATGGAGAAAATATTAATAATGAAGATTAAACTTGAAGGAGTGTCATGATGACATTTATTTTTTCTACATTTTTTTTTCTAGAGAGCTGGTTGATAAAATTTGGCCGGTGCAACTCTTCATTCATAAGGCTAAGTGAATACCTATGATTGAAGAAATCAATCAACACACATTTGCTAAGGGATCCTACTATGTGTCAGGTAGATAGTTAAATTGAAGCCGTCTCTATCCTCAATGAGCTTTTATTCTAATGATGAAGATAATGTGGACCCTAATAAAGTACTCATGTAGAATGATAAAGGACTGAAGAATTTTTATTTGATGGTCTCTTTGGTGTTGTCCTGAACACAGAAGGCATGCAATAAACACGTATTTCTACATTTCCCAACTTAGGCCACTAGGTGGCACAACGTACAGAGTACTGGGAAAGGAGTAAAAAAGAGCAGAACTCAGATCCAGTGACCCTAGGCAAGTCATTTAACTTCTTTAGGGCTCAGTTTCCTTGTTTGTAAAATGAGATCAATAAGAGCACCTAACTCTCAGGGTTGTTATGAGAATAAAATGAGATTATTTGTATATTTGTAAAGAACTTTGCAAAAAGCACTATTATATATACAAATATAGTGTCTATATTATATATTTACTCTAAGTATAATCACATATAGTTAATATCCAATATTATATAACAAATATAGGATAAGACACATTGTGGTGTAAAATAAATTATAGATTATAACTATATATTTAATATTGTATTTAATCTAAGTATAATAGAGAATATAAGCATCATGTGTATAATAATTAATATTAGATATTATATAATATAAACATTATATATTAATATAATTTTGATTAATATAGTATTGATTACTGTTGTTGCTTCAGTGTTCATGTTTTGTTTGGTGTGATTTCCCTCTCCCAGCCCCTTGATTATAATCCCTCTACTCCCTTAGAGATCAGATGCATGAGCTACCACATTTGAATCCTTAGTTCCCATGGGACCAGTATAGCCTTTAGCATCTTTGAACTCAGCCAGTCTTGGATTTGTCAGGTTGATAGACACTCCAAGATGGGAAATCTTTCCAATTTCCTAGGATTTAGAGGGCAGGGGGTGGGGTGGGAGAAATGGGCTCTTATGGTATAGCTTTCTGTAACCCAGAGTCATTTCAAAGACATGATGAAGCATTTAATCACCACAATTAGTTGATATGCCATACAGATTTCACAATTTGCAGGTCCCCAGTGATTTTATTTTATTCATGCTGCTATCACTGCATGCATTTTATACTCTCTCAACATCTCCAGAGTCATCTTTAACACTAATACTATCTTGGGGATCAGCCAGGACCAATCTTGAAAACTGAAAAGATAAGCCATACTCACCAAACGGGCAATGACAATAGTAGGATTCTACTCCACTCTGGCAGGACCCCCCATTAAAGCAAGGATTGCATTCACAATAATTGACAGAAGATTCACACATTTTCCCTGAAAAGTAGCAAAGAAATGAAAATGTTTTTAGAAAGCTAAGTATGGAACTGTCCCTTAAGTAATGATACTATGATTACTCAGAAGACATTGTTTCCTTAAGCTAGAGAAAACTCACCTTTCTATATGGTGTCCTAATAGTCTTAATATAATTTTAAACTGTATTTGAAAAATGCCATAAGACTTTGAGAATGTCCCTTATTAGGAAAACCAAGAGAAATTATTTTGTGGGATTCATTTTATTTACTATTTAAAATGAAATTTATTTATGCATTTCTCTATTTATTTATGCATTTGTTTATTTGAGTGAGAAATTTCTAGTATAATTTAAGAAGAGATTGTTGACTAAAACTCATTATAATTTCAGAGCAACTGTTTATGCATTTATTTATGCATTTCTTTCTTTATTTGAATGAGAAATTTCTAATGTATTCTTGTAAGAGAATGTTGACTAAAACTTATTAGATTTTCAGAGAAGCTGTGCAGTAAAGGTGTGGTCTTTTTTAGACCTGAGTTCAATCCTTCTTTTATTATTAGTTGTTTAGCTCTGTATAAGTACTTGAACCTCTTTTAACTTCATCAAATATCTGAGACAGGGGCTCTAAATAATTTCTGTGTTATGTCCTTGTTTGCCAGCCTGGTTAAGTCTATGGAGCCTATGTCAAAATGATATTTTTAATAAGTGAAAGAAAGGCTAAATGATGCAGCTAGATGGAGCAGTGGATAGATCCCTGGAGTCAGAAGGACCTGAATTCAAATATGGGCTCAGACACTTAGGGTCTAAAATTCAGTTAGAAGTTAGTGAAAATTTCAATTAGAAGTTAGTAAAAATAGATACAACTTTTTTTTTTTCTCCATCCAAGTTCATAGACCCTGTGAAATCTATCCATATACCCTAGACCCAAGATGAAAACTTCTGCTCTTAGACATCTACTAAGTTATTTTTAGGAGAGTGTCACTTGTAATCTGTAATAGAAATCACAGATCCTCAATATCTGAGACAAATGAAAACTTGTGAAAATTATGGGCATTTGAATGGTTCAAATGTATCTGTGTGTTACTGTGATCTCATCTCCTGCTACATTTTATCTCCAGTTTGGGGAATGTGCTGTGTTCTTTGCCCTGCATTTGTTTTCCAGACGCTGAGATTTTTACATTATCCATAACACATTCATAGACCAGATTTACCTCTATGTGCCAAACATTTTCCTCTTAGATTCCAACAGCCTTTCCAGAATCACATGAACTCAGTGCTAAACTCCAAGCAATTAGCATGTATACTCTGCCATCAAATATGCCCACTGTCACTTCTCCCCTCAATTTTAATTTGTCATTTCATCAAAGGTGGAGTTTGAGTTTAATTCAAATGCCAGAAAATGTTTATAGTTGCTTTTGGTCAAATTCTTATTGACTTGGCTTGACTAGTCCATAGAACAGTCAATTAAAACATGTTGGACCATTCTAAAGACAAAGAAATTATAGAGGGTCCTTCTAACATGCTGGAGAATTTTCTTGTGTTTCCTTGGCATAGTGTGGTATCAGTGGAATGAGTGGACTGTCTCCACCAGTTGTGTTTTTGCTCTCCCTTTGTGATTAACACATCACCCATTTCACACATTTAGGATATCTGTGGCATGACACAGACTGCTTTCTAGTTTTCTAAATCTAACAGTGGTCCCATAAAGTTTTCAAATGATAAACTCATATAGAATTTCAGAAGTGACCTTTAAACCAGGTTAGCATGCATTTTCCTCGAAGGCTATAACTGTCTTATTTGTGCTTTTAATTCTCCCTTTCCTAGAACATGGCATTGTGCATTGTGGTAACTTAAGAAGTGCTTGTTAGGTTAATTAAGTGATTAATTAAGCAACTAGTTAATTAGCCATTACAAGGTTTGACTAATGATAATTGTTCTCTGCCAAAAAGACTTTACAGCATTCAAGCCAATATGAAATCGTAACTATTGAACATATGTGTTTTTAAGGAAAGCTAAAAGATTATACCCTCTACTGCACAAATGTCTTGTCCTTTTTTTGATCCTTCTATCTAAAGATATAATTGAAGCTCTGTGAATATTGCACTCTGTTTCTACTACTGAATCCTGCTGTCATCAGGGATATGGTTTTATATGAGGATAAGAAACAACTCACAATACTTCTCTAAACATATATCGATTTCACCCTTTCTTCTTTCCTTTCTTCCTCCCTCCCTCCCTTCTTTCCTTCCTTCTTCCCTTCCCTCCTGACTTCTTTTCCTTCTTAATTATTTTATATGGTACTGGAAACCAACTTCTGAGGTGAAATTAGGAGCTGACCCTATCAGATATCATAGAGAATGGGGGATGGTGGTGGGGATGAGTGGGGAAAGGGAAAGTTGTTTCCAGTAACAATGATGACATACACTTTTTTTTATTTGAGCAAAATAACAGAGCATTCATATTTAAATAAAATATAGATGAGAATTTTTACATAATAATATTTATCAAGAGAAGTTGCATGATGTTGAATAGGAATCAGCAAACTATGGCTTGCAGGCCAAATCCAGCTCGTCACCTGGTTTTTTATGGATTGTGAGATTAAAAAGGTTTTCAGATTTTTTTTTTTTACATTTTAAATGATTCAAAGAATTCAAAAGAAGAAGACTTCATGACACATGAGAAGTATATGAAATTCAAATTTCAGTTTCCATAATTCAAGTTTCATTGGAACACAGCCCTCTCATTCATGTATGTATTTACCATGGTTTGTTTTGCACAACAATGGCCAGATTGAGTAGTTGCATGAGACCCAATATGGATTTCCCATCATACTACAAACTGCAGTGATGCAATTATAACTCAACAGTGTTTAAAGGGGCAGATATATTACCATTACCTACCCCAACTGAAAAAAAATTATGAGTGTATACTCATGTCAAAATAAGAGGAGATAAAGTAAAAGTTTTATTCTGACTGTTTGGTATCAGAGCCAAGAAAGAAAATTTTCTGAAGAAGTGAAGTCACTCTCAACAGCTATGATTGAACACTGAATGGATTTGGAAATTAGCTCAATATAATTTGTTTGTGTTTCTTAATGAATTCAACCTAAATTTATAAGGCAAAACAGCAATTGTATATGAAACTTATGCTATGATAAAGTTAATTCAATGACAACTACCATTGTTTGAATCATAAGAAATGCCAAGATGCTTTATATACTTCCCATGTTGTCAGAAGTTAAAACAAGAAGAAAGATGACTATTCCAAAGCAAATGTTCAGTGGATACATTTTCCCAGTTCACACAACAATTTAAGCACCATTTTTTTGGAATTCAGTGCATTGCAGAACAAAAAAAAAAGATATTTCAGTATCCTTTTAAAAGTGCAGTAAAGTAGCTTGTACCTAACTTCAATTAGAAATGTTTAATCTTCAATGTAATAACATGCTAAAAGGTAAATATTTTTAAAAAAACGAATCTAACAGGATTCTATAAATGCCTTCCAAGAAATGAACATACTCAATTAAAATCGGTACAATGATGTGTGTAGCACACATATCCATTACCACCACTATTATTCAATATTGTACTAGAAATGCTATTCATAGCAATAAGACAAGGAAAAGAAATTGAAAGAATTAAAATAGGTGAAGAGGAAACAAAACTATCACTCTTTGAAGATGATAGGATGGTGTACTTAGAGAACCCTAGAGAATCAACTAAAAAACTAGTTGAAACAATTACTTTAGCAAAGCTGCTGGATATGAAATAAACCTAAATAAATCATCAGCATTCTATAGTTACCAACCAAACCCAGAAGGAACAGATAGAAAGAAAAAAATCCTTTTAAATAACTGTAGACAATATAAAATACTTGTAGTCTACCTGCCAATAAAAACCAAGGGAATATATGAACATAATAACAAAAAAAAAACTTTTCACACAAATATAGATCTTAATAATTGGGAAAATATTAATTGTTCATAAGAAGATTGAGACAATATAGACAGAATGAAAACTCTACTGTTATTTTAATTATTCAGTATGATATCAATTAAAGGATCAAAGAAGATTTTTATAGAGATAGAAAAAATAAAATTCATCTAGAAGAACAAAAGGTCAAGATTATCAAGGGAATCAATGAAAAAAAAGTTTAAGGAGGAGGCCTAGCAATACCAGATTCAAGCGATATTACAAAGTGGTAATCATTAAAACAATCTGATGCTGGCTAAGAAATAGAGTGATGTCTTGGTGGAATAGATTAGGTACACAATATGAAGTAATAAATGATCATACTAATATTATGTTTAATAAACACAACAATCCAAGCTTTGGAAGCAAAATCTCACCATTTGACAAAAGATTTTTTTTTGTTTGTTTTTGTTTTGTTTTGTGTTTTGTTTGTTTTTGTTTTATTTTGTTTTTCCCAAAAATTGGAAAGCAGCTTGGCAGATACTAGGCATAAACCAACATCTGACAATATATACCAAAATAAGATCAAAATCAACACATGATTTAGATGTGACGGGTGATGTAAGTTAATTAGGAAAGTATGGAAAATTTTAACTATCAGATTTATGGATCAGGAAAGTGTCCAATTCTAAAAAAGATAGAAAGGATCATGGGAAGTAAAATGGATAATTTTGATTACATGAAATTTGAAAAGATTTTGCACAAACAAAACTAATGCAACCAAAATCAGAAGGAAAGAAGGAACCTGGTAATGTGGTGGGGGAATTTACAGAAATATTCTCTAATAAAGGCCTCATTTCTCAAATATTTAGATATTTGAGTCAAAATTATAAAAATACAAACCAATCTCCAGTTGATAAATAGCCACAGAGTATGAACAGGATGTTTTCAGAAAGAAACCAAAGCTATCAATATAAAAATGCTCTAAATAACTATTGAAAAGGAAAATAGCAATTAAAACAACTCTGAGGTACCATCTCACACCTATCAGATTGACTAACATTATAGAAAAGGAAAATGACAAATGTTGAAGGGGATGTAGGAAAATATGTATACTAATGGAGTATTTCTCAGGTTGTGAAGTAGGCAACTATTCTACTTCAAAATTTGGAACTATACCTCAAGACTCAAGGGCTATAAAACCATATATACCTTTTGACCCAGCACTATTACTACTAGTTCTGTGTCCTAAGGAGATCAAAGAAGAGGGGAAAAGACCCCATTTGTATAAAAATATTTATTTCAGCTCTTTTTATGTATACTGGCACAAAAGGGGAAATTGAGGGAATACCCATCAATTGCATAATGGTTAAAAAAAGTTATGTTATATAAATGTAATAGAATACCATTATTCTATAAGGAATAAGGAGGAGGATGGTGTCAGAAAAACCTGGGAAGACTTATATGAAATGGTAAAAATTGAAGTGAGCAGAACTAGAAGAATATTGTACACGGTAACAGCAATATTGTAACAATGATCAACTACAATAGATGAAATTTAAGTACAAATGAAGTATACTTTTTTCACTTTATTTTTTATGTGTGTTTCTTTTGCAAAATTTCTTTTCTAAAGAATATATTTATTTACTTTTAGTTCACAACATTCAATTCCACAATCCCTTGAGTTTCAAATTTTCTCCTCCTCACTCTCCTCCCCTCTCCCCACCATAGTGGCATTTTTGCAACATTTCTAATGCAGGAATATGTTTTACATAACTTCACATCTATAATTGATATCATATTGCTTACATTCTAAAGTGCTGGGGGAGAGTTAGGAGGACTTCAAACTCAATTTAAAAAAATGAATTAAGATGATTTAAATGAAATTTAGAAATATTTAATGAAATAAAAAATCATACACTCATGTACTGATATCGGTATTTGTCAGTACCTATCTTGATGAAAACACATTTTTAAAGAGGAAATATATAAAATCTCATGATAGATCAACTTTAACAGATGAATATTGGTCATAGATTTTAACGACAAAACACACTATATTTGAACCCCAATTAGATGAAGTGCCCCCCAAAAACTCCATTCTTCTCATTATTAGGTCCATATATATAATCATTATTGCGATTATGTGAATTTTACAAAAAATGTGGGAAACTTTTTTTCTATCATGTTTTATAAGTACCTACATAATGTCCTCAAATTTACCTCTTTGCCCAGGAAGCGTAAGATGTTTATTATCTTGCCCATTATAGGAAACATTTGCAGACCTTTGGTGTAGAACATAAAGGTTTTTTTTTTCTTTTTTTTTTTCTTTAAACAAAATACTTTATTAACTTCTGTTTTACATCATTCATTTCCGCCAGATTTTGAGTTACAATCATTTTCCCCCCATTATTCCCCTACCCAACCTCCCAGAATAGTAGTCCCACAAGATATCGCTTCCTCCAATCTGCTCTCTCCCATACCTTCTCCCATACCCCCATCGACTTTTCCATTAGAGGAAGATGAATCTTTGTGTCCCAATGCCTGCACATCTTATCTCCCAATTACAAGCAAAAGAGTATTAATAATAGTATTTATATATATATTTGAAACATTTAATGTTACGACCTTGAATTTCAGATCCATTTCCTTCCTCCCTTGTCACCCATTCCTTCTTGGGATATAAGTAATTCAGTATATGTTGTACATGTCTAGCTATGCAAAACATTATCATAGTAGATATATTGTACAAGGCTGCTTATAATTCCCTCCCACTCATCCCACCCCCCACCTGGTCCATTCCCTACATGATCCTGTCCCTCTTCTATAGTGGGTACTTCCAACCTCCCCTCCCCCCAAGGATGCCCTCCCATCCATCATCCCTCCTCTCATCCCCCTTCCCCTATCCTGCTGCAGGTTGAGATATCCCATTTAGTATGTATGTCATTTTTTCCCTGAACCAAATTCAATGTGAATGTGGTTTTGCCTTTTTAGCCTTCCTTATTCTCCCCCTCCTTTGCACCCACTTCCCCTACATGAGATAGTTTACCCTACCATGTCTCTCCCCATCTCCTCTTGCCACTTTCCTCTCTCACCTCATAATTTCATCCCTTGAGTACTCTCCCTTCCCAACAAAATCAACCTATGCCTCTATCCATATATAACTGTAACCATATACACACACATTCACATATGTATTCGTATGACCACACCCCCTTCTTCCATTATTTTCATAGTGGGAAAGATATCATCAGTCACAGATATTGCTTTTCCATATAGGAATGTAAATAGTTCAACTTTGATAAGTTCCTTTTGATTTCTTTTCCCTGATTACCTCTCAGGCATCTCTTACTTCTTGCGTCTGGATGTCAAATTTTCTATTCAACTCTGGTTTTTTCCTCAAGAATGCTTGAAAGTCCTCTATTCCACTGAATGACCATATTTTCCCCTGAAACAAAATACTCAGTTTTGCTGGGTAGGTGACCCTTGGGTTCATTCCCAGCTCTTTTGCCCTCTGGAATATCATATTCCATGCCCTTCGATCCCTCAGTGTAGAAGCTGCCAGGTCCTGGGCTATTCTGATTGTGTTTCCACAATATTGAAATTGTTTCTTCCTGGCTGCTTGTAGTATTTTCTCCTTGATCTGGGGATTCTGGAACCTGGCTATAATATTCCTGGGAGTTTTCTTTTTGGGATCTTTTTCAGGAGGTGATCGGTGGATTCTTTCAACCTCTATTTTGCCCTCTGGATCTAAAACATCAGGGCAGTTTTCCTTGAGAATTTTTGAAGGGTGATTTCTAGGTTCTTTCCTTGATCATGGCTTTCATGTAGTCCAATAATTTTTAAATTGTCTCTCCTGGATCTATTCTCCAGGTCAGTGGTTTTTCCCATGAGATATTTCACATTGCCTTCTAATCTTTCGTTTGTTTGGATCTGCTTAACAGCATCTTGATTTCTCATAAAGTCATTAGCTTCCATTTGCTCCAGTCTAACTCTGAAGGAATGAATCTCCCCAGTGAACTTTTGAGATTCTTTTTCCATCTGGCAAATTCGACTTTTTAAGGCATTCTTCTCCTCGTTGCCCTTTTGGGCCTCCTTAGCCATTTGAGTTAGTCTATTTTTTAAGGTGTTATTTTCTTCAGTCAGGCTGTTGACCCTCATTTCATACTTTTCCTGCATCCTTCTCATTTCTCTTTCTAATTTTTCCTCCACTTCTCTTATTTGATTTTTTAAAGTCCTTCTTAAGGTCCTCTATGGCCTGCAACCCGCTCATGTTTTCCCCTGGGGCTTTTGGAGCAGGACTTCTGACCTCACAGTCCTTTTCCGGCTCTATGCCCCCAAAATAGGAGTCTAGGGTTGCATTTTTCTGTTTCCTTTGCCTTGGCATGTTGCCACTTAATTGCTTGACTTTTGGGCTTGTTGCCACACTATGGCTTTAAGGCCAGATAGAGGAATTTTCGTCCCGAACGTGTGGGGGGCAACTTCCGTTTCTGGCAAGCTATAAACCCACCCACAACTTCCACCCTAGATCACAATCCAGATCCAGGGAGGTTAAAGCAAGAGCGATTACCCCCCAAGACTGATCGCTGGATCTCCCCACGATTTGTAGGCTGGGAGCCGGAAATGCCTCTGAAAACTACACAGTGGCGTGTCTCCTCAGCAGCTTCTAGCCCCCAGGGGAGGGAGCTGACGCACCCCAAAATACAGGTCCCAAAGTCCATAGGACACTAACCTCTTACTTTGTCCTAGGCAAGTCTATGTTGATAATTCCAATGCCTCCACAGTTCCTGGTGTTCTGGGGTTCCTCCAGCCGGCTGCTTGGCCCTGCCGCCCTGGGGCTAAAACCTCGGCTCAAGTGGACCTGGGCTCGGCTCGGCTCCTGGCTCTGCGCGCTGCCGGCTCCCAGACCACTGCGCTGGTCCTTCCTGCAGGGTGCTGGGCTGTCCTCAGCTGGAGGTTAGCTTCTCTGTGTCGTTCTGTGGGTGCTGGGGCTCCAGAAGTTTTTCAGAGTCCTTTTTTACATAGTTTGTGGAGAATCTGGGGGCAGAGAGGCTTGGACGAGCTGTTTCTACTCCGCCATCTTGGCTCCGCCCCCGAACATAAAGGTTTTATGCCAGGTCTTGGGGTCAAGAAGAATTGGGTTGATGTAATGGGAATGGGAATTTGAAGATCTTCCTTAAGCCTTAATAGGCCAAATGTAATCAAATGGAGCCCACAGTTGGAGGAGCTTGCTGAAAGGATGGAACAGGAAGGGTGGAGCAGGAAGGAGCAGAGGAGAGCACATACAGAGCTGGGAGCAGCCAGAGTAGAGGCAAAGCTTCTAGCATGAGTGAGAGAGGGGCACTTTTGCTTAAGGTAGACTATTTTGTTTTGAAGGCCTGATTGAGGGAAGGCTTGGGGATGCTGGTGTTTGTTAAATTGATTATATATACTAACTTCTTGGTTCCTATGATGAATTTGTCTTTCTGGTGTTGTGATTTGTCTTTCTGGTGTTGCAATTCGGCTTTCTGGTGCTTGAATAAATGTTTTGGTTCTGTCTTCCACATAGAGAGCATGTTACATTTTGTGATTTAGAACTGGAACAGCATATCCATAGGCACCATGGGCAATGTGTCTATCACATTGGTATTATAGTTGAAGTCTTCTGACATGACTATAATCCTAGACAACTCAGTTATCCCCTCATTGATGCCAAATAACTTTCTAAAACTCTTGCAGATGAGTTGCTGTTATGTATCTTTGGAAGGACCTTCCATATGAGCAATTCCCCATTCAATGAAATCATGGGTCAACCAGTGAATAAACATTTACTAAGTATCTTCTATATGTCAGGCACTGTGTTAAACACTAGGCAAAAGACAATCCTTCCTCTCAAATAGCCCACAAGTTCATGGGGGAGATAACAAACAAACAAATATAGAAACAAATAAACAAGAAAGGATCACATATTAAGAACCTGAGACTAATGTGAATGCTCTTATAGTACTGGAATACTGTTTGTGCCAGCTGATGAAATGTCCCCCTACCTACAATGTCCTATGACCCAGTCACTATCCCTTTTACTATTTTATCTAAAAGACTATCTGAGTCACTTTTATTTTAATATATTTTCAGTATATACAATAGACCAAAGAGCAAAACATTATAAAATGGACATGTCTTATTGCTATGTTTAAAGGTTTCAGGTGCTAAGTAATGCATTAGAAGAAAGCCTACAGGACATCAAACATGCCGTTTGCAAATACTGGACTATCCAATTATCAAAAATGCAATATTGGAAGGGGCATTCATTCCCTTATCTGTGGTGTCTTTTCCTATTAGAAGGTAAGTTCCTTGAGGACAGGGATTGTCTTTCCTTTTGCTTTTTTTTGTATTCCCAGAACTCAGTGCGGTGTCTGATACATAGTAAACACTTAACATTTTTTCCCCTATTGATTCCACTCATTCTTCTATTTATTCACTCATTCTTTCACTCAGAGTCTACATCCACTGATTTTGTGACGGGATGTCCAAAATTCCCTCCTAATCAAAACAATTCCCGAATGCATGTGTCTCTTTTAGGACATTCTTTAACTGGGTTAAGAAATGCCACCTGGGAGGGGTAACTTGGCAGAGACCTGGAGAGATGATTAATCCATGACGACTACCCATGTTAACTAGCAAAGACCAGAGTACTGGGTCAGTAATGAGAAACAGGCCTGAGAAATGATTATTGAGAGAAGGGAAAGTCTGCAAGTCTTTGCAGGAGGTCAGGAGGATCGTTTGGGTAAGGGGAATGCCAAAAAAGCATGGGAAAGCACTAAAGACAACACTGGTCTCCTTCATATTGTTTCTCCCTGCAGGCCAGGGCTGCTCAAGACTCTAGAAGTCCCTTAATTTCCTCTTTAATTGAACCCCCTCCTCCATAACACCTCCAATTTTCCACTAAGCAAGCAAAAGATAACAACTCTTTTATGCAATGCTGTGTGTCTTCTCTCCCACACTAAAGTATAAAATAATACATATCAGGATTCTAACCTTGTATATTTACATAGGCTTTCCAATTTTCAAAGACCTTTCTAATCTCCTTTAATCTTTATAGCAATGTGAAAGCAAAACTCCATCTCTTACCATCTTATTTTCTGCAAAATAGCAGCCCTCAAGGGTACTTTTTTGTATTTCCTCCAACCCACCTATTTTTTGGTTGGCAATGTGGTATACTGGATAGATAATTGAGCCTAGAGCCAGCTAAATCTGACCTCTAGAGCCAATAGCTATGTGACCCTGGATAAGCCACTCAACCTTCTCAGTATTTTAGTCAACTCTCTAAGAGAGGGGTTCTTAAACTGGGGTCCAATGTCTGTGGACAGGCTTCAGAGGGGTCTGTGAACATATACGGGAAAATACATCCTTATGTTCACTGACTTTTAGCTGAAATTTAGTATCCCCTTCCAATATTTAAAAACATTATTCTAATAATGATTCCATAGGCATTACCAGACATCTTTTACAACAAACGACAACTCCTGATCTAATGCTATAAGTCAGCAAGAAAATGCCCACCTGCCTTGCAGAGCATCCTTATTTGAAGCTTTCTATACAAATGAAATCACAGTTCAAGACTTATCCTCAAGATTAATATTTATATTTGGGTATGATAACTGGGCCAACCCCAGCTGATGACAGCTATATTAGAAAACAAGTGAGGGCTCACAATGAAGGCGATCCTGGGCTTCATTCAGAGAGGGCCGGCCTCTCAGAGAAGGTGCCTGATGCTCCCTTTGTCTCTGCCCTGGTCAGAGTACATTGTGAGAATACGTTCAGGTCATGGTACCACCACAGTTTAAGAAGGGTATTAATAAACTAGAAGGAAGACAGGAGAGTGCATTCAACATGGTGAAAGGTCTACAAATCATGTAATATTAGGATCTATTAAAAAGAGGATGTTTAGATTAAAAAAGGGTAAAAAAAAATCTTGGGGCCAGGATAATCGTCTTTAGGGCATAACTCCTTGCCTAAAGATATCATTGCTGAATATGGAGAGGACCACTGACTACCTAGCATGCGTGCTATATGTGAGAAAGCCTCAAATGTTCCTGATTTTTGGTGACCTCCAAAGGAACTTTTGCAGAGAAGCCAGAAGGTGGGAAGGAAGAAATGTTGTTCCTGAAGTGTCTGCTGGCTAACTCCAGGTGGCTTGGGATTGCCTTTGCTTTACAGGATGGGCAAATGAGAAGCAGAGTTATGGTTGATAGCCTCTGTTCAAGCTGAGGACAATGAGCAAAGGACACCAGAGGCAAGGGGACTCTGAAAACATAAACTTAAAGCTGAAAGAGTACACCCTTCACTCCCTTATAGAAGAAGGAAAAAGAACCTGAATCTTTGGAAGGAGAATGTAATTTGCTCATGGTCACACATTAATATCATGTATGAGGCAACATTGGAGATTAAGTTCTGATCCAATACCAGCAAGATGTGGGTGGACCTGGACCCCTCAGAACACTAGACAATAGACTAGGCCAAAATACACACAAATGGTTGCCAGGAATCCCATCCATAGCCACTTTATTTTCCATTCCCCTCTCTTGGATTGCTATTCCATGGATATCATAATCCCCTTTATCTGTCTGCTCCTTAAACTTCCCATGATTTAGAAGATGAGTGAAGGGTGGGGGTGGGAGGGCAAGTGAAGCTGTCCACTCCCCCGCCCCCTAGAACCTGTGGGGATTCTCACTGCTTGCAACTAAAATTTGTGTTCCTTTTTAGGGCTTGTGTGCTCATGCTAGTAAAGTATTCAAAACCTCAACCTCAAAATATTCAAACTTTAACAATAAATCTTGTCTATCAGTGTGTGATTTGATATCGAAAGAGGGGAATTTAATCCAAAGGGAAATGAGATTTTACCCAGTTCAGACTGAGTTGGCGGAGAGCCAATAAGAGAAATGTTCTCCATTTTGGAAAAACTTGAACATATCCATACCTTAGATTGCCCCTATGAACCTGGTAGTGACTTAACAAAGAATAGAGAGCCTGTAAGCAGATTGGAGAGGCTGTTAGCAGGATGTGTCTTGGCATACTTTTGTAACTTCACTCCATACCTAGCACAGAACCTGGAACATAGCAAGTACCTAGAATGCTCTGTCTGTCAATTAATCAATCATCTATCTAGCCATCTGTTCATCTGTCTATAGATTGATCCAACTGTCTTTCTATCTATCTGTCTATCTATCTATCTATCTATCTATCTATCTATCTATCTATCTATCTATCTGCTTTGGACTTCTAGATTTGCCCGATGTAGGAAGCCTTTTAAGACCTTATACCTTATTCATGCCCCCTTAGAGGAACTCCTTTCACGCCTTTACCCAGAAATATCCTTGGTTTATTGTTTGTTTGTTTTTTTGTTTTTTTGTTTTTTAAATCTAGAGGACTGAACTAGGAGCCATGTTTGTATGTTACGAATAAGTAAACAAGCTAAAGAGAAAAAAATAACAACAACAACAACAACAAACCCAGAAACACCTCCTGTCAATTAATCGTGTCCAAAAATGGAAGTAGAAGGCTGCATATGATGAATGTAAGAGTTATACTAGATGGCCTCCAAGGTGTCCTTCAGTGTTCAAATCTCACAATTCTGTGAACCAAAGCCTAAATACCTTGGGGTTTCACATTATTGGAGCATGAATTTTCACTGGGAAAAGGTGTTTGCAAGAAGTTTAAAAGTCTGACACGGGTCAATTAGGATGGTTCATTAAAATTTATTGCTATTTGTCCATTATACTAGGCATAAAAATTAGCCCTAAATGCTGATTGTGGAGGTCCAGTGATTTTTATCTGGCCTGGGGAAAGACAAGGCCATTTGGTCTGTACCCATAGACAAAAATCATTAAAAGCTCAGTTCAACTGCTGTCTTAGAAATGTCTCCATTTACTTTAATTGCACTGGTGAGTTTGGAGAAGTTTGAAAAAACAACACTCCTCAGGCAGTCTTTTTTTTTTCTTTCTCTCTACAAGATCTTGCAGCTTGTAGATTAAGAACACATGTATCCTGCTGCAGAGTCAGATGAGCGAGACTGCTGATTGGCTCAAAGAACCCGTGTTTGTTTACATTTGGACCTGAAATTAAACATGGTGCCAAATGACTCATTTTACAAACTTTCTCCCCCTTCAGAGTAATTCACCTTGTTTGAATTACCTCTCCCAGCCAGGGGGTGGATTACTTTTCATTTGAATACACAATATAAAGAGAGGTTACTGTAAAATTTACATGCTTGGGAACCCCAAGATACCAAACATAATGTACACGTAATGTAATTGTTCTTTTTTAATGTAGAAATGTAGTTTCTCTCTGTGTGTGTGTGTGTGTGTGTGTTTTAAAGGAATTAGATGACTTAGAAAACTAGGATTCAAGCCCTAATTTCATCTTATAGCTATCACTTATTCTTGCAAAGTCTCATTTTTTAAATCTATAAAATGAGAATGAAAGTTTAAAAAAAATCCCTCCTACACTATAAGTACTTAAGCTACAATGATTATAAGATGGAGAGGCCTGAAAGAGTTTCTGTAAGTCAAAACAGTTCAAATAGATTATATATAATTCTGGATTTGGAAAGATCACTTTTTAGAATTTCTGGTGTTCTTATTACTTTGTCTAATTAGCTAGGTTCATAGAGAGGACTTGAATTGCCAAGGGACTTAGTGCAGAACAGTGTGGAGAGCCTCCCAGGGTATGTGACCTAATATATAGAGTGCTGGACTACAGTTAAGAAGACCTGTGTTCAAATTCCACCTTTGATGCTTGTTAGCTGTGTGACCATGAACATGTCACTGAACGTGAGCCTCTTTCCTCATCTGTAAGAGAAAGTGGTCGAGTTTGATGGCTTCTAATGTGTTTTCTAGTTCCACATCTATATTCCTATGTTATATTGTCAAAAGTGGTGACTATCATCTCTTCATTTGTGAAATTTTGACTCTGCATGCTACACATTACCAGACAAATCCAAGTATGAAAGGGACTCAGTCCTTAGTGAACTTGGAAGTATCCACAAGTAAAAACAGAATGGCAATGGGAATGTTGGAGGTAAAAAACAATCCAATGAGACAGGTAAACTTTGAAGTGTTTAATACCTGCTCTTGAGGAAACAAAGGTGGGGAATTCTGAATTTCAAATACCTCGATGCCTTCATCATGCAAAGAAATGGCAAACAGGATGCAAAAGTTTAAAGCAAGGGCAGAAACATACCATAAGACTTAGAGCATAAGCTGTCAAGGATTCCTCATACAAAGTGATTACTAATTAGAAAGCTAACCAACATTTATCTGCAGATATCTATAAATATGTATATATGCAAATGGATGTTTACATTTGTATATATACATATATGCATGTGTATTTGTGTATCCTGCATATCTTTGTAGGTATGTGTGCATATATGTGTATATAATACATGTAATGTCTATATAATACATATGAAAGCAAGCATATCTTAATTATTAAGTATATATTAAGTAACAGGTATTGTACCAAGCACTTTACAAACATTATCTCATTTAATCTTTACAAAACACTGGGAGGTAGGACAATTATCATTATCCCTAATTGAGGACACTGAGGCAGAAGGCATTTAAGCAACATCTTCACTTACCTAGGGTCACATAGCTAATAAGTATCAGAGGTCAAATTTTGAACTCAGAACTTCTTGACTCCAGGCCAGCATTCTATCCATTGTGCTACCTAAATCTTTCTATGACAATGCATATATTTAGCACCTATCTGTCTATCTATCTATCTATCTATCTATCTATCTATCTATCTATCTATCTACCTATCTTTCTATCTATCTGTCTATTTTTTATCTATCCTGACATTTAAGAGCATATCTATAAACATGTGTTCACGTGTATAATTTTCCTGTTGTTAATGAGGCTACTTTGAGGTTAATTTGTCTCTATAAAACTGTATTGAGGAGGCTATCATCCCTATATGTGAAGACAATTGACAAAAATCTTATCAAAATAAGCCAACTTTTAAATGATTTCTATTGATTTAAGTCATTGTAAGGATCAACAATTGGAAAGTATGTTTTAATATATGGATACACTCATTAAAGTACTATAGGACTAGAATTTCCTATTGATGAATATAGATCAATTGCGAATTTTTTTTTAAACTATAATAGCAATCATCCAAATTCTAATGCCAATGAATCTCAGTGTTTACTTGGTTAAAAAGATAAAGTAGTTATCTGCTATATAAAAGCCTTCTAGACTTTCTAATGATTAACAAATGAGAAGGGATAACATTTGTTTATGGCTACCAGGATTTATTCAGAGGAAGTATGATTGTGTTGTGGTCTGTAATAACAATGGAAAGCATTTGTTAGGGCATTTTCTTGAGGCATCATGGCAAAGTGGAAAACACACTGGATTTAGAATTAGACAATGTAGGCCAAAATAATGACTTTGCCAAACAATCTTAGAAAAGTCACTCATCGGCCTGGGGATTTAATTTCTTCACCATAAAATGAGGAGAGAGGCAGCTAGGTGGTACAAAGGATCGAGTTCCAGATCTGAAGTCAGGACAACTCATCTTCCTAAGTTCAAATCTGTCCTCAGACACTTACTGGTTGTGTTACCCTGGGCAAGACACTTAACCCTATTTGCTTCAGTTACCTCATCTGTAAAATGAGCTGGAGAAGGAAATGAAAAACCACTCCAGTATCTCTGCCAAGAAAACCCAGTATTGGGCCATGAAAAGTCAGAAATGACTGAATAACAACAAAAAATGAGGAGGGTTGAATTAGATAGACTCCAAGGGTCCTCCCAGGTCTAGATCTCAGTTATATGATCCCTTTAATCTTAACTGGGTTATACCAGGGAAATGGACAAGACTGTACCCATTGACTGATAATATGGTTTTAGTTAACAGACAACTGGACTACATCTGTGTACCTCCTTTCTTCTTTAAACCATTCCTCTTTATTGTTTCTGTTACATAATTAAAACTACATGCTTAAGTATTTCTATGAATTATTATAGCACTGACAAAGAGATTGGGTAACAAGCATTAATTTTATACCTACTTTGTGCCACACACCTTGATAAAGTTTGGAGCTTCAAAGCCAAGGACAGAATAATCTCTATTCTCAAAGTGATTACATTCTAATGGTGATATAGGTATTTACTCTAATACGATGAGTTTCAGTCCTTCCATGCATTTCTACCTATCTTGTGTGATTCTCAACCATATCAACTTGAAGATCTACTATAAAGAGTCTACCCAAAATTTGGGTATCTCTGTCTTCAATTTATGTGGATACAATGCAGTACACAGGCTATATGATATCAATAAAACCACTGTCATCAATGAAATTTCTTTGCAACTTACAAGAATGAATATGGTCAAGATTTCACTTAAAATCGGTGGAGCCAAGATGGCAGAGTAGAACCAGCTCGTCCAAGCCACTCTGCCCCCAGATTTCCTCCAAACTATGTAAAAGGGGACTCTGAACAACTTCTGGAGCCCCAGCACCCACAGAACGACACAGAGAAGCTAACCTCCCAATGAGAACAGCCCAGCAGCCCTGCAGGAAGGACCAGCGCAGCAGTCTGGGAGTTGGCAGCATGCAGTGCGCAGAGCACGGGGAGCCAAGCCCAGGTCCCCGTGAGCGGTTTTAGCCCCAGGGCAGCAGGGCCAGCAGCTGGCTGGAAGGATGCAAGAACACCAGCAGCTGTGGCGATTCCAGAATTATCAACATAGACATGCCTAGGACAAAGTGAGAGATTAGTGCCCTATGGACTTTGGGATCAGTTTTGGGGAATGCGTCGGCTTCCTCCCCTGGGGGCTAGAAGCCTCTGAGGAGACACGCCATTTTGTAGTTTTCAGAGGCAGCTCCAGCTCCTGGCCTGCGAACTGTAGGGAGATCCATCAATCAGTCGTGGGGGGTAATCGCTCTTGCT
The DNA here is from genome assembly GCA_011680675.1 of Gymnobelideus leadbeateri. Classification (NCBI taxonomy): domain Eukaryota; kingdom Metazoa; phylum Chordata; class Mammalia; order Diprotodontia; family Petauridae; genus Gymnobelideus; species Gymnobelideus leadbeateri. The sequence goes on along the minus strand of WOXC01005516.1, from coordinate 120,196 downwards.
TTAACCTCCCTGGATCTGGATTGTGATCTGGGGTGGAGGTCGTGGGTGGGTTTCCAGCTTGCCAGAAACGGAAGTTGCCCCCCACACGTTCGGGACAAAAATTCCCCTGTCTGACTGCAGAGCCATAGTGTGGCAACAAGCCCAAAAGTCAAGTAATTAAGTGGCAACATGCCAAGGCAAAGGAAACAAATTAAACGGAAAAATGCAACCCTAGACTCCTACTTTGGGGGCAAAGAGGATCCAAGATTAGAGCGGGAAGGGGACTGTGAGGTCAGAAGTCCTGCTCCAAAAGCCCCAGGGGAAAACATGAGCAGGTTACAGGCCATAGAGGACCTTAAGAAGGACTTTAAAAATCAAATAAGAGAAGTGGAGGAAAATTTGGAAAGAGAAATGAGAAGGATGCAGGAAAAGTATGAAATGAGGGTCAACAGCCTGACTGAGGAAAACAACACCTTAAAAAATAGACTAACTCAAATGGCAAAGGAGGCCCAAAAGGGCAATGAGGAGAAGAATGCCTTAAAAAGCCAACTTTGCCAGATGGAAAAAGAATCTCAAAAGCTCACTGAGGAGATTCACTCCTTCAGAGTTAGACTGGAGCAAATGGAAGCTAGTGACTTTATGAGAAATCAAGATGCTGTTAAGCAGATCTAAACAAATGAAAGAATAGAAAGCAATGTGAAATATCTCATGGGAAAAACCACTGACCTGGGAAATAAATCCAGGAGAGACAATTTAAAAATTATTGGACTACCCAAAGCCATGATCAAAGAAAGAACCTAGAACTCACCCTTCAAGAAATTCTCAAGGAAAATTGCCCCAATGTTTTAGATCCAGAGGGCAAAATAGAGGTTGAAAGAATCCACAGATCACCTCCTGAAAAAGATCCCAAAAAGAAAACTCCCAGGTATATTATAGCCAGGTTCCAGAATCCCCAGATCAGGGAGAAAATACTACAAGCAGCCAGGAAGAAACAATTTCAATATTGTGGAAACACAATCAGAATAGCACAGGACCTGGCAGCTTCTACATTGAGGGATAGAAGGGCATTGAATATGATATTCCAGAGGTCAAGAGAGCTGGGAATGAACCCAAGGGTCACCTACCCAGAAAAACTGAGTATTTTGTTTCAGGGGAAAATATGGTCATTCAGTGGAATAGAGGACTTTCAAGCATTTTTGAGGAAAAAACCAGAATTTAATAGAAAATTTGATATCCAGACACAAGAAGCAAGAAATGCCTGAGAAGGTAATCAGGAAAAAGGAACTTATCAAAGTCAAACTATTTACATTCATATATGGAAAAACAATAACTGTGACTGCGGATATCTTTCTTACTATGAAAATAATGGAAGAAGGGTGTATAGACATGTGAATACATATGTGAATGTGTGTGTTTATGGTTACAGTTAAAAATGGATAGAGGGCATAGGTTCAAATTGTTGCGAAGGGAGGATACTCAAGGGATGAAGTTGTGAGGTGAAAGAGGAACGTGGCAGGAGGAGATGGAGAGAGACAGAGTGGGGCAAACTATCTCATATAGAGGAAGCAGGGGGAAGTGGTTGCAGGGGAGGGGAAGAATAGGAAGGCAAAAAGGCAAAACCACATTCTCATTGAATTTGGCTCAGGGAGAGAATGACATCCATACTAGGTGGGACATCTGAACCTATAGCAGAATGGGGGTCAGGGGGATGAGAGGAGGGATGATGGATGGGAGGACATCCATGGGGTGAGGGGAGGTTGGAAGTACCCACTATGGAAGAGGGACAGGATCAAGTGGGGAATGGACCAGGTGGGCGGTGGGATGAGTGGGAGGGAATTATAAGCAGCCTTGTACAATATATCTACTATGATAATGTTTTGCATAGCTAGACATGTACAACACATACTGAGTTACTTATCTCCCCAGTGGGAATGGGTGACAAGGGAGGAAGGAAATGTATCTGAAATTCAAGGTCTTAAGATTAAATGTTTCAAATATATATAAATACTATTATTAATACTCTTTTGCTTGTAATTGGGAGATAAGATGTGCAGGAGTTGGGTCAGAAAGATTCACCTTCCTCTAATGGAGAGGTCGAAGAGGGTATGGGAAAAGATATGGGAGAGAGCAGATTGGAGGAAGTGATATCTTGTGGGACTGCTTTTCTGGGAGGGTGGTTAGGGAAAAAACGGGGGGAAAATGATTGTAACTCAAAATCTGGTGGAAATAAATGATGTAAAATAGAAGTTAATAAAGCATTTGTTTAAATAAAAAAAAGATTTCACTTAAAATCATCCAAATTTGCCATAGACACGTCTGTAGTGAATAGAACTTTCTGTAAGCATGAACCAAGTGTAGTCTATTCAGTCTTACAACATGGTGGTGAAAGGGATAGAAAGCAAACATTAATAAATTGAAACGGCAAATAATCAGAAACAAAAGTGATAGACTTTTCAAAAGATGTAGAAATGATAAAGAAATGAAAATATTGATACACATTAAGCCCATCTTAAGGACCTTTACAAAATGCCATGAGAATAGTGAAACCCCTAAAATGGCCCCAGATGCTACCATTGGTTGAAGCAAGCCTTTTTGGAAAAAAGTCTTGATACCCACAGTACCACCAACAAATGATTGTGTATTGCCATTAAAGACCAGCTTGCCCAAAAAGCATGGAAAGAGCAATGTCTGGGCGGCTACGTGGTGCAGTGAGTAGAGCGTCGGCCCTGGAGTCTGAAGGACCTGAGTTCGGATCTGACCTCAGACACTTAATGCACACACAAACAAAAACCTAGCCGTGTGACCTTGGGCAAGTTACTTAACCCCAATTGCCCTCCAAAAAGCAAAAAAAAAAAAAAAAAAGCAAAAAAGAAAGAGCAATATCCCCCACTGGCCATGCTCTAGCCTCATACCTCACAATCCTGATACATGGGAGTAACCCATATAGAGAAAGGCCAGAGATCCCAACCTACTGCAAACCTACAGAGAAGATGAACTAACTTGGTTGAAGCAACAAACCAAAATCCATCAATCGTCTATCTACTTCCTCTGACCTACATGGTGATGGTTTAGGATCTCAAGCTGAGTCCTGAGAGCAGCAACATCACCCAGATCAACAATTTTACTTTCACCCCAGTCCTTGTAGCCATTTTCCAAGGAATGAAGCCTGATGGAGATGTAACCTATTCCCTTTTCTTCACCAGTGTCACAGTCTCCACCTTCTCAGCAGCCACAGTGATTAAAGATCCAGAAAAGAAAGCTCTGTCCACCAAACTCCTTGGCATTGTTCTGTGGCACAACATCAGAAATGTCTGTTTACTTTTTATCAGTGGAAGTGCCAATAAAGAAGATGCATCATGACCTGGTTTGCCTCGGCACCCTCAGCGCCTTCTGACGTGCAGCTACAACCTCCTCTGTGTGTTGTCCCTTCCTTAGGGTATGTGAGCGCCTGCAGAGGAGGAGCTGTCTTGCTTATCTGGCTGTGTCCCCAGTCTAGTCCTCCTTAACGTAGCACGTTGCTCATGGTGAACAGTAAGCACGAAGTAAGGGCTCCATAAGCTTCCTCTCATTCATTCTTCCATGAGAATAGCTTTTACAGCCTCAGCACAACACAGGAGACGGTACCACTGAGCTGCCTAATTAAAGGGCGGAAACGGGGAGGGAAGAAAGTGAAGTCCGAGCAGGGCCGGGGAGAACAAAGGCCAGACTACAGAGGAGAGAGGCACAGGGAGAGATGAGATGGCATCCCATGACCCGTGGTCTCTAGTACCAAGGACCCTCTGAGAGCTGCAATCTTTCAGTGGATTAGCGATCTCAGCAGTGTGGGTCTTTTTTTCCTGGGTGTCAATAAACGCAGGTCTGGGCCTTTGCATTCTGGCCTTCTCCATGCCGAGGCCTTCCCCTCGGTCTCTTCACATTCTGTGGCTACAAATGCAAGATTGCAGCTGCATGTCTGCTCTTTCTTGCTCAGGCTACACAAAGACACCCCCCCATTTTCCCATCATGCATCTCCTACACATGTCTTTGCCATCACTGCTAATATCTCATATCATTTGCTAATACTCTAATTGCAACATCCACCAACCCAAAAAAACCTGAGGGAAATGTTTTTAATTTGAAAGCAAGCAAACAAAAATCCCTCCTTGATGAAGGAAACAATAAAAAAATAAAACAGAAAAACAAACATAAAACAAATGGAAAAAAAAAACAAGGCTAAATTTTCCTAAAGAATCAATCTCGGCACAAATTTTCTTTGGATATTCATAAGGATTGAGCCATTGCATCTTTACTCCAAGCAGTATTTAACATTAGATACTGAAAGAAGAAAGCAATGGCTGCTTGATAGTGATGTGACCTTGGAGAAGTCTTTTAACTCTCCTGAGGCTGGTTTTATCTATCAGGATTATATGGTCCTTTCTACCTCCAAATTTCTGAGTTCAATGAGTGGTAATGAGTCAATGAGTCCCAATTTGTATATCTTGTAATTAGCTTCATTAAAAATATGCTTGTGTTATTTTCTGCCTCCTTGATACAGCTAGGTGATGCAATGGATGGAGCACTAGGCTTAGAATCAGGAAGATTCAGCTTCCTGAGTTCAAATCTGGCCTTAGACACTTATTAGCTGTGTGACCCTTGACAAATCACTTAACTCTGTTCGCTTGCTTCAGCTTCCTCATTCGTAAAATGAGCTGGAGAAGGAAATGGAAAGCAACTCCAGTGTCTTTGTCAAGAAAACCCCAAATGAAGAATCAGACATAATTGGGAAATAAAAAGACTGAAATGTGGTGGATAGAGGGCATGGAGTTAGGAAGACCTGAGTTTGAATTCTGCCTCACCAGCCTGTGTAAGACTGGGGAAGTCACCGAACTACTCAGTCTCAGTTTCCTCATCTATAAAATGGAGATAATAACAGCATCTACTTCATAGGGTTGTTGTGAAATGAGATAATACATGTTAAATACATTGTAAACCTTAAAGCACAATATAAATCGTCATGTTGCATACGGGATAGAATGTTGAACTTGAAGTCAGAAAAACCAGTATCAGAATCCAATCTCAGATATTTTCTAGTTGTGTGACCCTGGAAATGTAACTTAATCTAAATCTCAGTTTCTCCATTTGCAAAATGGGTCACAAGGTGGTGTGGGTGATCTATGAGCTGAATTATGTATTTACAAACCATAAATTAGTATGTAAAATTAGTATGATGACAATCATCGCCATTATTATTTAATATTCTTTTGACTTTTCAGAAAAGTCACTTAATTTAGACAATTGTCTTAACTCTAAAAATGCTTTATAGAGTAGCACCAGAGTGGTTTCTAGGATAATACCCAGTTTCACACAAGCAACTACTTTAGCTGTGATGGTGGCAAGAAATATAATAGCAATATCAAGGATGACAAGGAGTTCGGCAATGTCTTGGGTAGATCACTCGTCCTGGATTCAGGAACACCTGACTCAAAACCTCCCAAATGAATGAATATTTGCAAAGACCTTAGTAGAGTTCCTGGTTCATAATAAGTGGTATACACATATTAGCTATTTTTCATAAAGAGCTTTAAGGTTTGCAAAGCACTGTACATACATCATCTCATTCGATCCTCACAAAACCCTGGGAGGTAGGGGCTGCTTTTTTCTCTATTTTATAGGTGAGGAAACTGAGGTAGAGAGAATGTAGGTGACTTGTCCAGGACCACAGAGCTACTAAGTATCTGAGGCAGGATTTGAACTCAGGACTTCCTGATTCCAAGTTCAGCACTCTACCCACTTTACTAGCTAGCTGCCACACTATCAACTTTTAATTTTTATTGTAATAAAATGGGATGACTCCTATGAATATCCAAAGGAAATCTGTGCTGAAAATTATTCTTTGGGAAAATTGAACATGAGGTTTTTCTGTTTGTTTTTCAAATTAAAAAATATTTTTCCTATTAAAAATATTCACTAGGTGATCTGGCATTGAAAAAAGAAGATCTTATATTCTTTTACTAGGTCATGGAGACATAATAATAAGAGTTACACATTCTCTCTTCCCATTACCATAATATTCACTAACGAAACCATTATATTCCATATGATTGCATTGAATGGCTCTGCCTCCTCCCCCTTTCTGATTGCTTCTCGTCCTCCTCCCCTAGTGGCTGCCCTGATCCTAAGTAAGGGAATGACTACCAGGTACTCCAGCGAAAATAGGGTTCAAGCCCAGAAACCATCTCTCTACCACCACTTGTTGAGAAACTGATTTGAAAGCAACTCTGTGTTTGGAACAGGCAGAGAGTGCCCGGATTTGACACCTCTGTTTTCTCAGATTGGGAACCCTTCTCTGCTAAGTGTCAAGGCCACAAAACTGGAAACTAACTTGACCCTTATTTAAAACCTGAATGGAGCGGTTTGTAATAACATCTCCTCCTGCTCGAAACCGTTCCAAGACTGCTTTGTATGTGACTCCTTTGGATCGTGTCACTGAGTTTGGAGGTGAATTGCATGAAGATGGAGGAAAACTGTTCTGCACTTCTTGCAACATGGTGCTTAATCATGTTCGCAAGTCTGCCATCAGTGATCACCTCAAGTCCAAGACTCACACCAAAAGGAAGGCAGAATTTGAAGTATAGAATGTAAGGAAGAAACAAAGGCCTCTCACAGCATCTCTTCAGTGCAATAGTACTGTGCAGACAGAGAAAATTGGTGTTATCCAGGACTTTGTGAAAATGTGCCTGGAAGCCAACATCCCACTTGAGAAGGCTGATCACCCAGCAGTTCATGCTTTCCTGTCTCGCCATGTGAAGAATGGTGGCTCCATACCTAAGTCAGACCAACTAAGGAGAGCTTACCTCCCTGATGGGTATGAGAATGAGAATCAGCTTCTTAACTCACAAGATTGTTGACAAGGGAGGTTACAATCTTTGTGAACAAGACAAATGACGTGGAGTATTAAAGTTATGTGTTGATTGTGTGGTTCATTTTTATATTTATTTCATTAAAATCATGTGATACAGAAAAAAAAAAGATTGCATTGAATGACTCCACAGGAAGACAGACTATATTTAACATTATTTGGCTTTGTGGGCTAATGACTTAAGGATTTTGAAAGCCTGTGGAAGCTGGGATTAGCCTGCCGTACTCTTGGCCACACAATCTAATATGGTGCTGCCTTGTGAAACAAAATCCTCCGATCATTCACTTAATTATACCTGCCAGTAAATTAACAATAACTGTCAGTGACCTAAGTCTTTAAAGTGTGTGGACAGCATTGGCTCTGTCATTTGAACTCAAGAAGCCCTTTGCAGGGAACACATATTAATTGAGGGAGCTATTTGGAAGTAGAGAAAAGCAACAAGGGGATCTCATTGCTTTCACATCCATCAATTTGTCTCATTGATATATGTTCCATCTCTGTGACAGGGAGCAGAGGAGCTACCGGAATTTGAGATCTTAGCACCCTGGGGATGCTGAAGACAACTGAACGGCTCAAGATTGAACTGGATGAGGAGTGTAGAAACTGACTTGGGGGGATAAAGCATGAGGTCAAGTGAGATAAGATGAGGAATAAGAAAAGTGTCGAATATTTTGAGAGGGAGACTGTGGTTGGGATTTGATGGTTGATAAGTGCTTTGTCTTCCCTGGCCATTCTCTTTAGAGAATTCTAATGGAGGTTACCTCCCATTTTCTTCTCTCCATGTCAGAGTAGGGGCAAACATTCTCTGATGGCTTCCCATGAGCAATGAGGACACTTCTAATTGGTTGCTATGCTGGGACTCATGAATACACTAATAAAGCCATGTTACCTATCTGACTTGTTGCTCCTCCTTGCTAGCAGATAGGATATTAGACATGGAGTCAGACAGACTTGGACTCCAATCTTATCTCAAGCATTTGTTAACTGTGTGCCCTTTGCCTTCTCTGTGCCTCTGTTTCTTCATCAGTAAAATGAGAGAGATTTGGAATTAATGACCTTTCCGGTCCCTTCCAACTCTAAATCTGTGATACTGTGAGCTACCAGCCTCAGATCATCCCATGTCTATTAACTCTAGAATATCAGGTGAGTTTTTGTGATTACATGGGGTAAATGTCACACTAGTAGAAAAAGCATTGACTGATCACAACCTGGTAATACTGGAAAGAGCACACAAGACCATGAAAGAATCTAAATATTAAAATGTATTACCGGTGCATGGAAATTCCAAGAATTCCATAGGCACCTTTGAGATTTCTTTTTAATCTCTTCAAATGTCTCTTTGGGCCACTTGGGGTCAACTCTTGAGTCAATATCAACTATTTACTTTGGCACCTTAAGTCCCTATAGTAGTGAATTCAAATCTGTCCTCAGACATTTACTACCTGTGTGACCTTGGACAAGTCACTTAGTCTCTTTCTCCCTCAGTTCTCTCTCTTGTCAAATGGATATAATAACAGTATCTACCTCCCAGGGTTGCTGTGTGAGAATCAAATCTATCCAAGTTTCATGAAGCTCTTTTTTTTTGCAAATTTTAAATCAATTTATAAATGCAAGTTATTATTGTTACATGGAGATGAAATATGGAGTGTGGGCTCTGAGCAAAAGCCAAACTGATCACCTTGGCTCTTTCTTGATTCTGCCTCCATGTATTCATGCAGGCTGCATCCCTCCCCCTCTTCATCTCCATCTCTTACAGTCTCTACCCTCTGCCATGGCTTAATTTGTAGGCCTGTAGGAAACATTCCTAAGCCCTAATGCAAGAGGTGGTTGCTTCGTCTTCTTATTTGTACTGTATTTATTTATCTATTTAAATATTGTATCTTCCCTACTAGAATGTAAGCTCTGTGAGGGTAGGAATTGATGGTATGAGTGTTTTCCTCCCATTTTGACTTTGTACAATAACTGTCACTGGGGAAACATAATGCTTGTTGAATTAAATTACATATTTACCTCATCCTTCCACCTAGATTGTAAATTATTTGAGGAAGGAGGCATATCTCGCTTTGTCTTTGTATTTCTTATGCAATTCCTAATATAGTCACCTGTACATATGACACAGTGGGGAAATGCTTAAAGAAATAAAAAAAAATATTTGGCAAAACTCCCCCACCCTTACCTCTATCCCCTGGAACCATCACCAACAAAGTAAACTGAATTACTTAGGCAGATTACTATGTAAAGAATGTAGATATCTTTTTATGTCTGGAAAAAAAAAGAAATCCACATTCACTGTCAAATAATGCAAAAGTGATGAACAGCCAAGCTGCCCCCTTCTCTGAAATTTCAGGGCTTACTTTAGTACAGAAGAAAAATTCTTTATATGGTAATAATCCCCTGGCCCTACTCCTAATACCACACCTAAAACATATCCAGATGTGCAAAAGGGAATGGGAGAGGTTAAGCAAGACTGTGGAAAAACTCTTTTAGGGGAAAATCAAGTCTAGAAAAGGGACCTTTATATATTGTGCCTTTTAGAAGACAAATCATGTCTTTGGAAAACTTACCCCTATGCATGATATGTGTTTGTATGTTAGGTATTTGGTGCCATGAAGTGTAGGGTTACAATGCATATTGTTATCCTTATTACTATTACCTACTCCATTATTATTAATAACTGACACATACAGCATATGTGTATGTATATGTATGCATATGTGTATAAATATATATGTGTATACTATACATACACACATATCTATACACACACATACACATATGTACATACACACCTTTCCTCATTTGGATTTCACTACAATCCTTTGAGGTAAATATTATTATTATTTCTGTTCTACAGATGAGGAAAATGAGATTTGGAGAGATTAGGGGAATTACTGAAGGTCATCAATATAGTCAAAGAGAGCAGTGGGATTGGAACCCTTTGCTTATCCAGCACTGAGCCCTGAATGACATTATCTCCCTCATTAAATGATATACCATACTTATATTTTTTGGACTCTATTTAAGATCTGGAGAGGTCTATTTTGGCTGATGTCTGAGTCATGAGTTGTAAGAGGGTCATCTTTCCTCTCACTTAATGGGTCCTTCTTCAGGGCCATGGGGTTACCTGCATTCTTGTGAAATTATGAAAAGCTGGAAATTATTTTTTCACCTGTCTCAAGTTGCCTAAAGAGAATCGAATTTCTCTTTCAAAATAGACTACATCACAGTAGATCAAAACTCAGCTTTGAAATGTCAAATTTGCCCATCAACCATATGAAAATAATCTTTCAGACAAAATATGAATCAACTCTATTTGGAATATTTGGTTTTGGGCATTTTCCATGCTCTAAGAAAATACACATATTATAGTTTCTTATTTTGACACTCTCCTTAGAAGATGAGAACTGGGATAGTAAAAATTGGTCTCACAGGAGTTACTTCCTCCCAATCATTTATTCATTTAACAAATATTTCTTGAGAACCTATCATGTGCAAAACCCTCTGTAAAATGAATGATATGTTGATGAAGAAACATATTCAGGAACAAACCACTAGACGTGTTCTAATAGCCAAACCAATTCTACTTCTTTGTGACTAATTTTTTCATGTTGTTGTTGTTTCATCATTTTCCAATTGTGTCTAACTCTCCATGACTCTATTTTGGGTTTTCTTGGCAAAGATATTAGAGTGGTTTGCTGTTTCCTTCTCCACGTCATTTTACTGATGAGGAAACTAAAGTAAACAGGGATAAGTTACTCGCCCAGGGTCACACAACTAGTATTTGTCTTAGGCCAGATTTGAACTCAGAAAGATGAGTCTATCACATCGATGCTCTATCAACTGTGCTGATTGCGATTGTAGTATTCAACTTTAATCCAGTCTTCTAGAAAAGTATGATCTGGGTGAAATCCTTCTGCTTGAATATCAGTGAATTACTTGCTAACAAGATTCACAGACCACTAGTTACTAATTAGTTATCAATGAGGAAGATTCATTTTATGTAGAACTTGAATGGATGTGAAAAATGCAGGCTCTTTATTTTTTAGAGCAGTAAAGGTGACCCAGAGAGGAAGTGAGCATGGAGCAGAGGTGGGGTTAGAGCTCAGCTCCTAGCAATCCCAGTGCAGATCCCTTTCCATGGCAACTGCTACATCGAAGCCTCTCACCCTCTTCCATCTCCAGAGAGTCTAGCTCTTCTTGCAATTCTGCTATAGACATTAAAATTTGGGAGTGGCACAAATAATCATTTCAAACAAAATGTTGGGAAATATTTGTCTTATGTAGGTTCAGACTGTAAAACGGAGTGTGGGTGAAACCATGGAAAGAGCAGACTATGTGTAGACTGACGACCTGGCTTTAAATTTCATCTTTTACCACCTATGTGACCTTGGACAAGTCACTTAACCTCTAGTCACCACAGCTCCCTCCCGGAAAAATAAAGGTGCTAGACTAGATGGCTTCTGAGGTACCATTTTAACTCTAATTCTAATATTTTGTGGTTTTAACAAAACTTGAAATTCATGGATAGAATGCTTCAGATTTCTACACTGGGAGTTCCCTCAACCAACAAATTCACAGATCTAGACAAAAACGAAGAAACAAAAATAGCTCTTTAACAAAATTAAAAAAACATTGTAGTTGACTCCAATGCCCTGATATAATACAGCTAAAATCCGTGCTTTGTGCAAGATAAACAGGAACAAATCTATCTATGTACAGGCTACTTGGGGCCCACGACTCACTAGGATCCAAATTTTAGCCCATTCTCACTGAAATCAAACCTATGCAACATTAGTGGTTTTTCAGCTCCATGGTATGAGGCATACACATATGTGTAAGTATGAATTATCTGTGGGCTTCAGGAAATTATTTCAAGATGTTGTATCTTGTTCACTCAGCCTTCCTGAGTCAGGCTTCTCCAGCTGAGAATGACTTGAAAGAATAATTTAAATGTCCCTTCAGGAATTCCACTAAAAACAGCACAATAGACATATAAAGAAATTCATAATAATACATTCCTGAATGTATTTAACAACTCTGCACCACGTACGGCCCATGTCTCTGAATATTAATAGGATCATAGCTCTGGAACTAAAAGAAATCTAAGAAGTCAGCTGGTCCCACTCTCTCATTTTACAGATGAGGAAACTGAGTCCCAGGAAGATTAAATAACTTTCCCAAGGTAGAAAGAATCAGCATTGGTACTAAAAATGAAGTCATTTGACTCCAGAGTGAAAGTTCTTTCTACAGTAACTCCCTTCCTCCTGATATTTTTTTAGCATTACTTCTTAGGATCAATGCTAAAACACACTTGATTCAAACAGAAAAAAAAAATCTTTTTAAAAAAGACTATAGTGTGTACATCAAAGTGAAATCTATTCCAATTCTAGTCTATTCGATATTATCCAACTAAAAATACCTTTGATGCTGTGTGTTCTTGGCACTGAGCACTGAGGTACTGGGTATACAAATGTGTTATTATTGTTCAGTCATTTAAGTCATGGCCTACCTTACCCCATCTGGGGTGTTCTTTTCTTTTGTTTTGCCTAATTTTTGGAAGACAGTTGGGGTTAAATGACTTGCCCAGGGTCACACAGCTAATAAGTGTCTGAGGCTGGATTTGAACTCAGATCCTCCAGATTCCAGGACCAGAGGTCTATCTGCTGTGCCACCTAGCTTCTCCCTCCAGTTTGGGGTTTTCCTGACAGAGACACTGCAGTGGATTGCCATTTCCCTCCCGAGCTCATTTTATAGATAAAGAAACTGAGACAAAGAGGGTTTAAGTGACTTGCCCAGGGTCACACAGCTAGTTATTTCTCTGAGGCCAAATTTGAACTCACGTCTTCCTAAATCCAAGCCTGGCACTATCCACTATGCCACCTATATCTATATACATGATATACATATACATATGTATGTACATAAAGGAATAAACTGTATGTGTGTGTGTGTTCTCTTTATCTCTGAAGAGAAATCACCAGACCTAGATGTAGTTATGGATATGAACAAAGCTGACTGAGCAAAATTCTGAAACTAGAGATGCTTTTGCTCGGCAAACTTTTCCTAAAGTCACACCCTGACACTGTTTTTGCTCAAAATGTCCTTCTTCACCTAGCATCCCCAGTCGTCTACACCTGCCTTCTGAAATCTTGGCTATCCCTAAAGGCCCAACTATAATGTCACTGACTCCTGGAAAATGCCCCATATTTCCCCTAGCTAGAAATAATTGCTCCCTCTGGCTCTTTGCTAGCAATCTGTTGATACCTCTGCTATTGCCTTTCTTATCTGTTTTCTATCCTAGTATTTGCATATATTCCTGCCTCTCCTCCTAAGCATTAGGCTTTTCATAGGCAGGGCACAAGACTACTCATTTGTATGTGAACCCCTCCCCACACACACCTGGAAGGCTCTCCCTCCTCATCTCTACTCTTGGGATCTTTGGTTTATTGCTAGGTTTTCAAGCACTACCTTATACATAAAGGTTTTCCTGATTCCCCAGTTACTGATGACTCCCTTTGGACATTACCTTACAATTGATTTTATATGTTTTTATACAGACAAATATGTATATGTTACCTCTCACTTCCTTAAGGGAAGGAATTGTCTGATTTTTGTCTATTTCCACAGAATCCAATCATAGCTAGATATTTAAAAATTTTAATAAATAAAGATATTTAATAATTTTTAAACAAATGATATAAAATGTTTCACAAATTTTAAAGTGTTATATAAATGTTAGCCATTATCATCCTTTTGATAGATGGCCTAATAGTATACAATATATACTTAATAAATGACTGCTGAATCTCATTGAATCTAGCACCCTGGCATCATCTTTCTTTCCTTTTGGTCTCTGCTCCTGAAGGGGCTCATGTCCTAGCTAATGTAGACCAAGAAAAGAAAGTTCTTGGCACCAATGTACTTGGTACTGCCAAAGGGATCAACAACAGAAAATTACATAGCTTTATTAGGGGCAGTTATATTAAGGAAGATTCATTAGCATCTGCTTGTCATTGGACCCCAATGACATATGGGCCTTGATCTTTTGCATTGGACTTAAAGCCGACATCGACTATGGATGTGCTCTCTTCTGTTAGAATGTGATGCCCTTATTTTTATTCCTAGAGCTTTGTATCTAATAAGCACTTAATAAATGATTTTTGCTTCATCATTCACACATTCTTTCATTTGAGGCCTTGCCTCCCTGCCTCCCCTCAGGTGCTCAATGACATTTCTGCCTTCTTTCCTACTCCCTCCCCCATACCTGCTCTCTGGAAAGACTATAAAAAAACCCAATGCACACTAGGTAGTAAATCGATAAAGCTTTATATGGTGCTTCCCCAGGGGTACTAACATTTTACCAAGATCAATAACAGACCTTTAACTGTAAAATTTTTAGAACTAGTGGACCAATATAGAAACCATGGGACCAGGGAGGGCAGAGGAAAGATATTCTAGCACTCCTGAAATGTCTTAACACCATTTAAATGGTTATTTCCTTCAGTTACTTGCAAAGCCCATTTGGGCCTTAAGCAGACTTAAATTTTGACCTTGTGCTTTTTGAGACATATATGAGAATCTTGAGGTCCTCCTTTCTCCCTCTACATTTCAAAGGCAAATCTTCTCCAGGAAACATTTGGAATACTCTCTTTTCATTCAAATGAAAATAGCCAAATGCTGAGATATCATAAACATGAAAGGTCCACCAACAACAGAGAATGCTATTCAACCTCACCTGCCAGGAAAGTGAAATTTTTACAAACAGCTCAAAATTTTCTGTAGAATAACAATCAACTCACTGCTTTTCATTATAATTTATAATTTCAGTATAATTTAAATATGACATTTTATTGAAGCAAGGATCTTGTCTTCGTTTTCTGATTATCCATCTATCAGGAATATTTTCTTTTTAAAAAATGTGGCAGTATCCCAAATGATGAAGGGCCAGAGAACTATGGTCCAAAGAACAAATCTAACTGCTGCCAGTTTTTGTATATCCAGAGAACTAAGAATGTATTTGTTCCATTTTTTTCAAGTACAATAAAATTATTTTGAAATGTAAAAATGCATTCTTTACTCACTGGCTATACAAAAAGAGGCATGAGGCTGGAGAGGACCTTCGTTTGCTGACCCCTGCTTACACATCATGTCCTAGGCCCTAGGGTAACACGCTAGGGTCAGAACATGAAGAATAAGCATTTTCTTTCTTGTGGGGAATTCATACTTAAGTTCTATAGGCCTCTGACCACTGTGTGAGAATTCTATCCTCCAATGAAAGTGGAAATCTGTCTATGATTTAGGAGGCTAAGTCAGTAATTAGGGCAGCTGGAAATGAGTACCAAGTCTGGAATCAGGAGGACCTGAGTTCAAACCTGGCCTCAGACATTACTAGCTGTGAGACACTGGCCCAGTCATTTAGCCCTCTTTGCCTCAGTTTCCTCACCTGTCAAATGAACCAGAGAAGGAAATGGCAAACCCCTCCAGTATCTTCGCCAAAAAACCTCCAAATGGGATCACAAAGAGTAGGACAAGACTGAAATGACTGAACAACAACTCCAAAGTGCACATGTTGGAGCTCAGAGCTAGAAGGACCTCAGAAATCACCTAGTCCACCTCCTTTATTTGACATATGACAGAAGTGAGACCCAGAGAACTTAAGTGACTTTTAACATAGTGAATGGGCACTAGAGGGATGGCCTGAACCCAGGACTTCCTGATGTCTAGTACAGCATTCTAGACACTATTCCACACTGCCTTTCTACCAGAAGACAAAGTTTATTTAAAATATAAACATGTTTTGTGAACAGATATAAATGAACCACAAAAACATTTCAATTTTCAAACATGCCAATGTCATAATTATCTTTCTTGTTAGAGTATCAATCACCAAGCAATTCCCTGATATACATGTATCAAATATACATATATACACATACATATACATACATGTATGGATGGATGTATATGTATGTATGTATGTATGTATGTATGTATGTATGTATAATACGTTGAAGAGGATTTACAATTGGTCTATCATAGAGCATATGCTGAATTGTCTGTGAGCAAAGCACATGGTGAACCTTAAATGTCTATTAAGAGACGTGGGGGCTTAAAGGGGGCAGAGCCAAGATGGCAGTTTAGAAGCAGGAAAACTTCTTGTGCTTCCCAAATAACCATCACAAATACCTATAAAAATGAATCTAAACAAACTTTAGGGCTACAGAACCCTCCAAGTGACAGAGAGCAACAAATCTCCCACTGAAGACAGGCCAACAGGCAGACAGGATGGGGTCATCATAGCCCACTGGGAGCAGAGCCCAGCCCCACCTGAGCCCCCTGTTTTAGCCTCAGGGTGACCCAACCAGCTGTGGCTAAAGGGATGGATATCAGGAGAGTAGATCACCAGCAGCTGTGGCAATTTCCAGAATTATCAATAAATAAAGGCCAAAGAAAAAGTGAAAGGTCATTGTAGATTTTTGGAATAGTTTGTCCAGGAGTGTGGCAGCCTCTACCCCTGGAGAGAGAAGCAGCTGAGGTGCAGCAGCTACTTCAGAGCTCCTGGCCTGAAGATTGTAGGGGGACCAATCAACTATTCTGAGGGGTAATTTCTCTTGCTTTATTCTGCTTGGATCTGGATCACTGTCTAGGGTGGAGGTCCTGGGGTGTGTGACCAGGTGCCCGAGTCTGTGGAGGCTTCAAAGAGGACAGCCAACTAATAGCTCCAGCAGCTGCACAAACCCCAGGAATTATAGACAAAACTTTCCTCTCTGGAAGCAGAGTTCTACTGTGGCAAAGAGCTCAAAACTCAAGTAATTGAGTGGCAATATGAGCAAGCAAAGGAAGCAAAAAAAGCACATCAATCCAACTTAGGATTCCTTTTTGGGGACAAAAAAGATCAAAGCATGGAATGGAAGGAAGACAATGAAGTCAGAACTCCTGCACCAAAGGCACATAAGAAAACATATGAACTGTTTACTGGCCATAGAGGAGCTTAAGAAGAATTTTGAAAACCAAATAAGAGAAGTGGAGGAAAAATTGGGAAGAGAAATGAGAATGATGCAAGAAAATCATGAAAAGTGAGTCAACAGCCTGACTGAAGAAAATAGCACCTTAAAAAATAGACTAACTGAAATGGCAAAAGAGGCTCAAAAAGTCCATGAGAAGAAGAATCCTTTAAAAAGGCACATTTGCCTGATGGAAAAGGAATGTCAAAAGCTGTCTGAAGAGAATCATTCCTTCAGAATTAGACTGGAGCAAATGGAAGCTAGTAACTTTATGAGAAATCAAGATACTATTAAACAGATCCAAACAAATGAAAACATAGAAGGAAATGTGAAATATCTCATGGGAAAAACCACTGACCTAGAAAATAGATCCAGGAGAGAGAATTTAAAAATTATTGGACTCCCTGAAAGCCATGATCAAAAAAAAAGAACCTAGAAAACATCCTTCAAGAAATTCTCAAGGAAAATTGTCCAGATGTTTTAGAATCAGCAGGTGAAATAGAGGTTAAAAGAATCCACCAATCACCTCTTTAAAAAGATCCCAAAAAGAAAACTTCTAGGAATGCTATAGCCAGGTTCTAGAGTTCCCAGATGAAGGAGAAAATATTTCAAACAGTCAAGAAGAAATAATTTGAATATTGTGGAAACACAATAAGTATAACACAGGACTTGGCAGCTTCTACATTGAGGGATCAAACGTCTTGGAATATGATATTCCAGAGGTCAAAAGAGCTGGGATTAAAACCAAGAATCACCTACCCACAACAACTGAGAGTAACGTTTCAGGGGAAAATATGGTCAGTTAATGAAATAGAAGACATTCAAGCATTCTTGATGAAAAAACCAGAGTTGAATAGAAAATTTGACATTCAGATACAAGAAGCAAGAGAAGCATGAGAATGTAAACAGGGAAAAGAAATCATAAGGAACTTATTAAAGTTGAACTACTTACATTAATACATGGAAAAATGACAATTGTAACTTATTAAACTTTTCTCAGTAAGAGAATAGTTGAAGGGAATATAAATGTATGTGTGTATATGTATATGTATGTTTTACATACATATATATATATATATGTCTGTATAGGAGGGTATATGGGTGTATGAATACATATGTGAATGTGCATATATATGTGTACAGGTATACATAGACAAAGGGCACAAGACCAATTTAATAAGAAGGGATGATACTTGAAAGGAGAAATTGAGAGGTGAGAGAGGAATATAAAGAGAGGAGATGGGGAGAGACAGAATGGGGTAAATTATCTCATATAGAAGAGACAAGGGATAACTGTTACAATGGAGGGGAAGAACAAGAAGGCAAAAGGGAATGAGTCAACATAATTCTCAATGAATTTGACTTAGGGAGAGAATGATATACACACTAAATAGGGTATCTCACCCTACAGGAGAGTAGGGGGAAAGGGGATGAGAGGGGAGATGATGGAAGGGAGAGCAGGCTGAGGGTGAGGGAAGTTGGAATCACACACATTTGGAAAGGAACAGAATCAAAGTAGAGAATAGAACAAGTTGGGGTCAGGATAGAAAGGAGGGAAATATAGTCAGTCTTTTACAATTTATCTACTAAGGAAAAGTTTCATATAGCTATACGTGTACAACTTATATTGAATTGCCTGTCTTCCCAGTAAGGGTGGGTGACTGCGAGGGAAAGAATCTGGAATTCAAAGTTTAGTACACACACACACACACACACACACACACACACACACACACACATACATATATATGTATATACATGATTAAAAAAAAGAAAGGTGAACTGCTCTGTCATTATGGGTAACATGGTTATATTAGAGGCAGCCAGGTGGTCCAGTGGGCCCAATGTTGACCTTGAAATCAGGAAGACTTGAATCTGAATCCTCCTTCAAACACTAGCTAGTTATGAGACCTGGGAAAGTCTCATCAACTCTCTCAAATTTCCTCATCTGTAATATGGAAGTAATAATTAAAAGAAACTTACAGGATTTCTGTAAGGATCAAATAATCAATATATGTAAAATGCTTCTCTAAGCAAAGCATAATAATGGTACTAGTTGTTATTATTAATTATTATTATCATATCTTGCCTGCCACTTCATTGGTCCTTCTACACCTGGAAGGTAGGTATATGTTTGTCCTAAGTTCCAGAGAGTTTGATACTTTCTTCATTAATACAAATAAAAGCATTAACACACACACACACACACACACACACACACACACACACACACACACACACTTTGGACTCTGTGGATTCAAAGATAAATTTCTCAGAATGCATTCTCTATGTTTTCTCTACTATAGTCTTTTGCCTGAGGGGAAGCATGGTGGTCTCTCCATGTGCTTCACCCTATTATACAAATGTAAAGGTTGTTATCAATCCAGAAGAAAATGATGACCCTACCTGTAAATCCAGCTTTGCAGACACAGTTGAAGCTTCCAGGGAAATTCTGGCAGATGGCCCCGTTCTTGCATGGGTTGGGTAGGCATTCATTGATATCTCGCTCACAGGCCCGTCCAGTGAATCCTTCTGGGCAGCTACAAGAGAAGCCTCCCACAAGATTGTGGCAGGTGCCACCATTGTGACAGGGGGATGGCAGGCACTCATCGATGTCAGTCTCACACCAGTTCCCAGCATATCCTGGCAGACAATTACAAAAGAAAGGCTGGAGAGGCTCGTTGGTCACAATAATGACTGGGAGACTTTCGTGACTCTTCATGGTAGGACTCACTGCCAGCCTCCTTAGACAGCTCCCTCCATTCTGACAAGGGCCAAGGATACATGGATCATGGTCAACAGACTCTACCTTGACTCCACTTTGCCGAAGAAGGATTTCCTTGATGCTCTCAAAGAAGGTGGCCACACCGCTTGGATTCACATACTGGTTGGTATTTCTCTTCACAGCAGCCAACAGAAAGGTCCTATTGTTTTCCTCATAGGCTCCATATAGCTGCACAGCAGTTCCAAGACCTGTCAACTGAGAACTGGCAATGCGCAGGAAATGGAGGTAGTGATTGGTCAGAAAATCCCTCACATTTGGCACACTGAGGCGGAGGAGGATACTGTTATCCACAGTAGCATTGGTAAAACCAGCAAAGAAGACCCTGATATTACTGCTCACTGCACTGTGCAATCCATCATTACTCAGGACTGTCAAGTCAAAGGTGCCATCTGTGGACCTGGCTTGGGAATTCAGGTCACAAGTGCCACTGGGAATGCTAAAAAGACTTGTTACTCCAGAAGTCAGGGTACAGTGAAAACTATCCAGTACGTCTGGATCTTGAGGTTTCACACTGCCTAAAATCCCACCCGGGAACAAGTTATTGAAATAATGGACAAAGATCTCAACAGTTCTAGGTTCAGATGGATTGTCATTCTGGTCTATGACTCGGATATGGACAGTTCCTGTGGAAGACATCTGAGGAATGCCAGAGTCTCTGGTAATCACCGATAGATAGAAGTCACCTATTTGTTCTCTGTCAATCTCTCTGGTTGTAGTCAGAACTCCTGAAGTACTGAGACTAAAATAGCTTGTGGCTGGCCCTGTACTAAGCAAATAATATGTAAAGGGACCTTGATTTGGAGGGAGATCAGGGTCTGTGGACTGAAGGGTCATCACCAGTGTTCCTGCACGCTTGTTTTCCATGACCTCACCTTCCCTGATGGATAAGGTGGGTCCATTGTCATTGATATCTTCCAGGGTTACCAATAAGGAGGCACTTCCTGTAGCTGAGGGGGTACCCAGATCCACAGCTAAGACAGTCAGGTTATAGACAGGAAGGCTTTCTCGATCGAGCTCGGCAGTCACAGTAATCTGCCCTGTCTGGGGGTTAATGGAAAAGGCACCATTTTCATTCCCTGAACCAATAAAATAGGAAAATCTGCTCCAGCTGGGCACAGAGTCTGAGTCGAAGGCACTTACAAATGTCACATGTGTTCCTATAGGCACACCTTCACTGATCTGTACATTATAGATCTCCAGGCTAAAAACAGGTGGGTCATTGGCATCAAGGATGGTGATATTCACAGTTACTTCATCTATATCTGCACCACGGATACTCCCAGAATTTTTGGCCAGGACTTTCAAAGAAATCCTCTCTTCTTTTTCTCGATCGAGAATTCCAGAAACATAAATCTGCCCAGTCCTTGAATTAATCTGGAAGCCTTTCTTCCTGCTAGTACCAAAAATCAGGTAATGGACCTCCCCATCAGCTCCCATGTCACGATCACTAGCAAACACTTCTCCAACAATAGTTCCTTCAGATGCTGCCTCAGAGATTTCAAAATAATAAAGTTTAGAAACAAAGCGTGGTACATACTCATTGGTTCCTTTCAACTGGATGTTCACAGTAGCAAAGCTGCATCTCTCTTCATCAGGGACATTGAAGGCCTTGACTGTAAGATGGTAACTCTGCTTGGTTTCATAATCCAAGAATCCTTGAGTAGTGATGATTCCAGAGTTGGGGTCAATGACGAAGAGGTCACTATCCGAAGACTGCAAAGAGTATGCAGTCACAGCATTGCTGCCAGAATCAGCATCTGTTGCATTGAGACGAATGACTGTCGTCCCACTGGGAGCATTTTCCAACACAGTGGGAGAATATTCCTCTGGGACGAATATGGGAGAGTTGTCATTCACGTCAAGGACATTAACAATAATGCTGCAGTAGCTGGTCCGTGCCATCCATCCTCCATCTGTAGCACTAACTGTCATTTCATGTTTTTGGTATAGTTCATAGTCTAGTGGTTTGGCTAGGGTTAATGCACCTGTTGAAGCATTAATTGCAAAAAAGCCATTTTCATTTCCTGAAGAAATATGGTAAGTGATTAAGCCATTCATTGCTGCATCTCGATCACGAGCAGACACAGTTCTGATAACAGAACCAACACTCTGGCTCTCAGGGACTGTAGCACTCATGTGACTTTGAGAGAATTCTGGGCTGTGATAGTTTTCCTCAGTAACAACAATCTGAACTGTGGCTTGAGATGAAAGTGGAGGGTTTCCTTTGTCCCTGGCAGTAACTGTCATCAAAAAGTTTTGGTTTAAATCAGACATCAGAGAAGAGGCAACAGAAATCCACCCCGTGGTGCTGTCCAACTTGAATTTCTCCACAGGGCTTTCACTTGAAATGAAATATTCAACTTCAGAATTTACCCCAAAATCTTTGTCATCTATGGCAGTGACTTTGATGAGCTTTGTCCCAACTCTTACATTTTTGGTAACAGGAGTGAAATATTTAGTATTAAGAAATCGTGGGGCATTGTCATTACTGTCCACAATATTGATAGTAACAGTTGTCTCACTCAGCAAAGAAGGACTTCCTCTGTCTGAAGAAGTCACAATAAAACTATGTCTATTAATATTTATATTACTGGAACCTGTGACATTTCGATATTTTAAGGGCTGCTTATTAAAAATTTCTCCTGTGGAGGCATTAATCCTGAAAAATTCAGATTGGGATTTAATGAAATAGAAAACCTGGCCATTGGACCCTTCATCAGGATCTGTTGCAGAGACCTGAGCCACTCTGGCACCAATTTCAGTGAGCTCAGGACAGTCTAGGTAGTAGGATGGCTTCTTGAAACGTGGAGCATTATCATTGACATCTGTCACAAAGATAGCAACATCTGTGCTGACTGTCCACCCAGAGTCATGTGCAGAAACTCTGATCCTGTAACGATCAGTATCTTCCCGGTTGAGGGGCCTACTGATGATGATGTCTCCTGTGCTCGGGTTGATGGTAAAAGGAAGACTTGTGTCTATTATAGAGTACCTGCTAACAGCATTCACACCAATGTCTTCATCTGAAGTTGTGACTCGAGTCACTGTATAACCAAGGGGCGCATTTTCAGGCACAGGGGCAGTAAAGATTTGAGAGAACCTTGGAGCATTATCATTTTCATCCAAAACATTGATGATGACTGTCACTGTGGTGCTCTGAGAAGGAGTGCCTTTGTCCGAACATCTCACTGTGAGTACATACTGGGATACTTTTTCCCTATCCAAAGACCTGATACTTCGAATTTCTCCAGTGCTGTGATGGATACTGAAGCTATTTTCGGTATTACCATTAATTATGCTGTACTCTAACTGTCCATTGGGTCCGCTGTCTTTATCTACTGCAGAGACAGTAAGTATTGCTCGAGGGGAAAGATTTTCTAATATTTCTGCTACAAATGGGTCATCCTTGAACACTGGTGAGTTGTCATTCACATCTAGCACTGCTATTGCCATTTTCTCATATGATGAGAAAGGAGGGAAGCCTGCATCCCTGGCCTCTATCCACACCACATATTTCTGGACAGTTTCAAAGTCCAGCTGTTGACTGATAGAGACTTGTCCAGTCAGTTGGTCAATGTGGAATGCACCTCCAAGATTGCCACTTGCAATAAAATAAGACAAAGGTTCCCCTCTAGAGGAAGACCCAGTAATAGTGGTAATGAGAGTGCCAACTGATTGGTTTTCAGGAAACAGAAAAGTTTGTTGTTTAGCTCGAATTTTGGGGAAATCACCCTTATTCCCATATCGGACAGTCACTGTTGTTGAGTCCATCTTTGGAGATAAGCCACCATCTTTCACATGTACAAAAAATGTCATTTCTGAAGCTGTGTTTAAGAGTTCAGCTGCCATAATCGCACCACGCAAAGGGTCAATGTGGAATTTTTCAGAATTTCTGCCGGTAAGGGAATAATGGAGTTCAGAATTGGGCCCAGTGTCAGGATCAGTGACAGTGACAGAAAAGACAAATGAACCTACAAAAGAGAGACTAGAATCATTATCTACATAAATTGAACATGTGAGAGGTGAGATGTCATTGGAAGAGTAAAATATTGCAATGTGTCCTTGAACTTAACCCTCCCCTTTGTACTGAAGAAGAATAATGGATCTTTTCTCTGCCTAGTTATCCTGGGTTCCAATGACCACAATACTCCTTAATGTTGAAGGAATACATTATGCCGGCCCACATTCTCCACATTAGATGTTATGAAAGTTACATTCCTATTTTCCAAAATGTCACTTTTGCCTTTTTTATGTATGAAGAAGCCTGAGCCTGCATAGGCCATTAGATCACTATTTTCAATGCCTCCTTGAAAAATGTAGAGGGGAGGAAGAGGAAATACTTGGGAATCAAAGTTTCTAGAAAACTATCTCAGAATACTCAGCTGTCCACAAAATATGGCCTAAATGAATAATTGCTCTCCGGCACAGAAGTCAAATAATTTTGAAAGCCAACTGTGTTTGCATACACAAAATCTTGCTGAATTAAAATAAACTACAACATTGATGCAGTATCACCCATTTTCTAATTTGACTGGGTCATATCATTGGGTTACCTGAAGGAGTAGGTGATGGGATATGAGTGACATAGGGATGATGTTGGAATCTTGGTGGGTTATCATTGACGTCTGTCACGGTGACAGAGACACTGGTGGAACTGGAAAGGGGTTCTGGGAATCCGCCATCACTGGAGACTACTATCAATGTATAGTTTTCTTTTATCTCTCTGTCCAGTAAGGCACTGGTGATGATCTGTCCTGTAGATGGATTAATTGTGAACTGGGAATTGCCACCGATGAGTCTATAGCTGGAGAACAAGAGAAGAAAAAGAAGCACATTTGTCATGTAATTTCCTCAATGATAAAGGCCCCGTAGAGTCCAAAAGCCTGGATTTAAGTCCTGCCTCCAACAGACATTAATGTTTGAGTCTTTCGGAGTCACTTTCCTACTCGGTGCCCCAGAGAACTCGATAAAAGAACAAATTACAGATGAGTCGCTGATCTGATCAATGGAGGGAATTTTCATAATGAATTTCCCCATCACTGCTATCCCAGCTGGACAAATCATAGATAAGGGTTAATAAAAACAATTTTAGCATGATTTTTAAATGGGTATAAGAAGTGGAAACTAATGGACAGATTATAATTGGTTCAACATGTAAGAAAGGACTATGACTATAAGAAAAATAATTCTAAGAAAGAAATGGTACATTGAAAATCTTTATTCAAAGAAAAGTCTAAAATCCTGAAATAGGATTTTGCCCAAATTATATAGTGATCTAAATTGCATAGTGTTTCAAAGTGAGTTTATTAGACTTATTTAATAAAATCATGTATCCATAAATTAATTTCATTTAAGAAATGTACATTTGGAAAATAAAAAAAAAATTTGTTGTTTTTTTTCCAGTGTAATGAGAAAAGAGCTGACTTTAAACAGGAAGTTCTAGGTTCAAGTGCCATTTCTGTGACCTGAGGACACACATACTGACTATGTGACCCTGGGTAAATCACTTAACCTTCTTAGTATAGTAGGCAATTCTCTAAGATGATAATTTACAGAAAAAGTGCCAACCTATATTAGTAAAGTGAATTCTTTCATCCACGGAGTTCCCAGTACCAGGGAAATCATATGGCAATCCCTATCCAACACCAGGTATACAATTCCAGAGAAGATGCATTATTAGAGTCTTACCCTTCAATGACAAAGCCCTCTAATCACAACATTGACTGTCCAGGGAATGTAAAGTTATATACATTCACACAGATGCACTGCTTGTTACTAATTCCCTCACTGGTCATCCTCCCATTGACTTCTTTTCAAGACACATCATACATCTTCATACATATTTTCATATTAAGCAAATTGCTTAATTAAGGTTTTGTTTAAAGTGGAAGACTTTCGATTGAGAGTGATTTTTCTTGCTCATCGTTTAAGAAAAAAAAAATCAGTCTTTTATCCAGACAGGTAATTCATAGAGCATGGAAAAAATCCTTGAAAAAGAGTAAAGGAAAAAACCCACCAACTTTTAAGACTCAAGAAATGGCTATAATGACATCTTAATTTTGAGTGTGTGTGTGTGTGTGTGTGTGTGTGTGTGTGTGTGTATAATGACGGTA
The DNA here is from genome assembly GCA_011680675.1 of Gymnobelideus leadbeateri. Taxonomy (NCBI): domain Eukaryota; kingdom Metazoa; phylum Chordata; class Mammalia; order Diprotodontia; family Petauridae; genus Gymnobelideus; species Gymnobelideus leadbeateri. The sequence continues at coordinate 94,417 of WOXC01005516.1, read as the reverse complement.
TCATTCTCTTGATTTTTTTTTTGTCTTTGTACTTGTCCAAGTAAATGTTTCTTCCTATTTCACAGGCCCTAAATTGTTTTGGTTGTTATGCACATACATTTTAGTCTGAATTCATGGAGAGATGGTAAGACAAATCAATCAATTCATCATCAAGGACATATAAAGTATCTCCTAGGTGCTAGGTATTGTGCTACCTGCTAGGAACAGTACATTTTCTATTTACAACTTCAAAGAACTATGCAAATTACAGCTGTTGTTAGTGATTTGTCTAAAGGATGGGTATTATGTTACTTTTGTTACAATCATAAACCAAGAAGATTATAAACACTCCCTTCACTCTGCACTGAAAGGGGGAGAGCCCATACTGAAGAGATAACAAATCCAGAAGAGTATTAACTGCTCATTATAAATTGGGCCCTTGCCAGTGATATCTTAGTCCCTGATCCCCCTCCCCTCTTGGTGATCAAGGCTCTAAAAAAGCAGATATGGCCCCAGTGGGATTTCAACTCTGTGAACACTGTTAAAATACAGTATGAGGACAGATTTGGAAACTGCCCGATAATTTTAAGGAAAGAGAAAAAAATTGCTGTGCTACAATATAACTTTCATCACAACCTCTAATGACAACAAGATCAAGGACTAATCAAAACTCATTCGATGTAAATAGCACAGCAGCCTACTTTGTTTACAAATGAATCTGAGGGAAAGAATGAAGCCAAGCCAATGCTACCCAGGGTCATTTTGAACTATTTTAAAATTAAAATAGTGATAAGCATGACATAGCCCAGAGTTGTTTTAGAGGTTTAATGACTCACTGGATAAATGAAGATACACTTCTTCATGGTCTATTAATCTCCCATAAAAACCCTATTATCAAAAAACACTATCAGCTAATTATTTTCAAGAATTCAAGTGCACTAGCCATTCCATACACATTTTCACATGAAATTACCATGCTATATTAGAGGGTGCTCTGAAGGAAAGGTCCCAGTCTTAACTCTGCCTCTACCAGCCAAATGATTTGAGGCATCTTCCAGAGGCACTTTGCTTTCCTCATTTGTAAAGCACACTTCTCTATTTAATATTTAATGCTCTGCACAACCTAGCTTCAAAGTATTTGAAGTTTCCAAAATGTTATCCATACATGATCTTATTTGAACCTTACAACAACCCTGACTTAAGCAAAACTATTCTTTCTAGAATTAACAATGCTCTCTCAATTGACCAATCTGATGGTCTTTTACAAGTCTGAATCCTGCTTCATTCTCAACCATATTTGACACTGTTGACTAATCCTCTGCTCTTGGATACACTGCCCTCTCTGGATTTTCATGACCCTTCTCTCTGATACTTTTCCTCCTGTCTGTCTGACACCCCTCAGTCTTCTTTGATGACTCATGGTGCATATCATGCCCCCTAACTGTAGTGGCTCCCCAAAGCTCTTTTCTAAGCCCTCTTCCCTTATTCCTCTATACTTACAATTTGGGCAAACAGCTCCCAAGGATGCCAGCTATCAGTTTATGGCTCTTAGATCTATACATCTAGCCCATCTCTCAGTCTCATATCATCATTTGTCCAACCAACATTTCAAAATGGCTGTCTCATAGACACTCATAGACACTTAACATGTCCAAAAACCAAACGCATTTTATTCTTTGCCAAACCCTCACCTCTTAGAACCTTCTTATTTCTGTCAAAGGCCCCAGGCTGATTCCTTAGCAGTTGTTCTGTTAGCGTTTTCTTACCTTCCTTCCTTCCTTCCTTCCTTCTTTCCTTCTTCCTTCCTTTCTCTCTCTCTCTCTCTCTCTCTCTCTCTCTCTCTCTCTCTCTCTCTCTCTCTCTCTCCCTCTCTCTCTCTCTCTTTCTTTCTCTTTCCTTCTTTCCTTCTTTCTTTCACAATCAGGGTTAAGTGACTTGCCCAAGGTCACATAGCAAGTAACAGGCTGAAGTTGGATTTAAACTACAGTCCTCCTAACTCCAAGGCTAGTCGTCTATCCACTGTGCCACCTGACTGCCCTTTTTGTTAGATTTCTAAGGCATTATCAAAGTATATTTTAACATACATTTGTAGACATAATTTTTTCTTTTCTTTTCTTTTTTTCTGTTTTTTCTTTTTTTTCTTTATATATATATTTATTTAGTTTAATTATTTTTTTTTCTGCTTATAATTCCCTCCTACCCATCCCAACCCCCACCTGGTCCATTCCCTACTTGATCCTGTCCCTCTTCTATAGTGGGTACTTCCAACCTCCCCTCCCCCCAAAGATGCCCTCCCATCCATCATCCCTCCTCTCATCCCCCTTCCCCCTATTCTGCTGTAGGCTGAGATATCCCATTTAGTATGTATGTCATCGTCTCCCTGAACCAAATTCAATGAGAATGTGGTTTTGCCTTTTTGCCTTCCTATTCTTCCCCTCCCTTGCAACCACACACATTCACATATGTATTCATATGACCATACATCCTTCTTCCATTATTTTCATAGTGAGAAAGATTTCCTCAGTCACAGTTATTGTTTTTCCATATAAGAATGTAAATAGTTCAACTTTGATAAGTTCCTTTTGATTTCTTTTCCCTGATTACATTCTCAGGCATTTCTTGCTTCTTGTGTCTGGATATCAAATTTTCTATTCAATTCTAGTTTTTTCCTCAAGAATGCTTGAAAGTCCTCTATTCCACTGAATGACCATATTTTCCCCTGAAACAAAATACTCAGTTTTGCTGGGTAGGTGACCCTTGGGTTCAGTCCCAGCTTTTTTGCCCTCTGGAATATCATATTCCATGCCCTTTGATCCCTCAGTGTAGAAGCTGTCAGGTCCTATGCTATTCTGAATGTGTTTCCACAATATTGAAATTGTTTCTTCCTGGCTGCTTGTAGAATTTTCTCCTTGACCTGGGGATTCTGGAACCTGGCTATAATATTCCTCAGAGCAGGACTTCTGACCTCACAGTCCTCTTCCCACTCTATGCTTCGCCCCTCTTTGCCCCCAAAGTAGGAGTCTAGGGTTGCATTTTTCTGTTTAATTTGTTTCCTTTGCCTTGGCATGTTGCCACTTAATTACTTGAGTTCTGGGCTTGTTGCCACACTATGGTTTTGCAGCCAGATAGGGGAGCTTCGTCCTGAATGTGTGGGGGGACAACTTCTGTTTCTGGCAAGCTGGAAACCCACCCACAACCTCCACCCCATATCACAATCCAGATCCAGGGAGGTTAAAGCAAGAGCGATTACCCCCAAGACTGATTGCTGGATCTCCTTACAGTTTGTAGGCCAGGAGCTGGAGCTGCCTCTGAAAACTACAAAATGGTGTGTCTCCTCAGAGGCTTCTAGCCCCCAGGGGAGGAAGCTGACTCGTTCCCCAAATACTGGTCCCAAAGTCCATAGGGCACTAACTTCTCATTTTGTCCTAGGTATGTCTATGTTGATAATTCTGGAATCACCACAGCTGCTGGTGTTCTGGGGTCCTTCCAGCCAGCTGCTGGCCCTGCCGCCCTGGGGCTAAAACCGCTCATGCGGACCTGGGCTCGGCTCCCTGCACTCTGCGAGCTGCTGGCTCCCAGGCCACTGCGCTGGTCCTTTGTTCAGGGCTGCTGGGCTGTCCTCAATGGGAGGTTAGCTTCTCTGTGTCATTTTATGGGTGCTGGGGCTCCAGAAGTTGTTTAGAGTCCCCTTTTACATAGTTTGGAGGTAATCTCATAGACATAATTTTTTTTAAAAATAACTCCTTCATGTCTATCTACTTTTGAAGGGCTTTTTAAAATAAATATCATAAAGTTTATGCATTGTTTAAAATGGATAAATTAGTATTACATTAAAACTCACATAGACTTTAAATTTTCTTTACATAATAAAATTTTCATTTTCTTTCTCTTTTTCTTTTCCTTCCTTCCTTGGTGAGCAAGGATTTTGTGATTTTCCTTCTTTATTAGTTATTCAGTTTCTGGTGGGCAAGCATCTATAGATGTCTTGTAAACATTAATAACTATCTTCTTCCATCATCATAAGCACTTGTTAATGTTATTTATTTTCATCATGAGACTTGCAACTTAAATTAATTTTCTAAAGATAGATTCTTGTGGTAAATTAGTGAGATTTGAGGACCTTTATTATTGTTCATTTAAATAAATATTAAATATGGATGGTTTCCAAGGAAATGCATGTTTCATAGCCCCAGAAAGTTTATTTCACTTTTAACATAATAAGAAATAAGAACTGTAGTGCCAGGTGTGGTAGCATGTGCCTGTAATCCCTGTCACTGGAAAGACTGAGGCTGAAAATCTCTTGGGAGTGGGAGCTCTGAGCTATAGTGGGATAAACTAATCAAATGTCCACATTAAATGCTATCTTATATGGTGAATTCTTGTGAACAGAGGGGCCATTGGGTTGCCTAAAACTAAGCCAACTGGAGCATACTAGAAAAAGAATAAGTCACTGTTTCCATGTCAAAGTGGAACCAGGTGTATGAGTGCCTACTGTCATTCCAGTCTGGATTAGCTAGAGAGAATCAGGGAAAGGGAAAGAGGAAGGGAAAGGAAGGGAAGGGAAGGGAAGGGAAGGGAAGGGAAGGGAAGGGAAGGGAAGGGAAGGGAAGGGAAGGGAAGGGAAGGGAAGGGAAAGGAAGGGAAAGGAAGGGAAGGGAAGGGAAGGGAAGGGAAAGGAAGGGAAGGGAAGGAAGGGAAGGGAAAGGAAGGGAAGGGATGGGAAGGGAAGGGAAGGGAAGGGAAGGGAAGGAAAGGGAAGGGAAGGGAAGGGAAAGGAAAGGGAAAAGGAAAGGGAAAGAGAAAGGGAAAGGGAAAGATTGATGGTGTATGAAAGTAAGTGGTAACACATTACAAATAATTATTTAGGAGAAGTTGAGTAAATTATACCATCAATGAAACTTTAGGTAAAAAAAAACAGAGGCTGGTTGAGACTAAGGAATAAACTGATAGATAGCTTATGGGCTCCACTGTTATACTTGTGATATCGAGAGAAAGAAAGTGCCTCAATGTGTTGGGTGGACTCCCTGGGCCATAATGCTGGGGGTTTTGAACAGGAGCCCCATGGGATCGACAGATATGGATGGGTTATAAAACTATCTTAGTGGGATTTCAGACCCACTAGATTCTTAGAGTAGCATTTTATCCTGCCCTTTAGTATTTTGCTCTTAATGCTTGTGAATTCTAAAAGTTCATATCCTTTAGAAGAAGAAAAGTGGAAGAAATGAGAAGGACATTTTTGACTACATCATGCTGGGCTGTTTTCTGCAGGACTGAATTAAGCAGCATTAATAACTAATGTAAAGCCATTTTGAATTCCCTGAAGAATTCGTCAGCCCACAGTGGGTAATGCTAAGACTGCCACTAGCATTTACTATCTTCATTATGTCATGAAGGAAAAAGGTTTGCTTAGACCATATGAATTTATTTAATAAAACAAAAAAAAAATCCAGAAGGGAATAACATTTTTGGTAAATAAAATCCAACTAACATCTTTTGATTGGCTTCAGGAGGAAGCCCACAGTCTCATTTTTTTTCAGTTTGGAACTATAACTGATAAATCTGAGATATTATTACAGAGACTTGGTGGGGCAGGAATGGCACTGGAATTACCCAGAATCTCTTAGATTTTCAGGGCTTTTAACCTTGGGAGAACTTTCTTCTGCTGAGAAGTTATGTGGCTGAAATGCAAAGAAGTCAGGCTGAGAGGCAGAGAAGAGAGGGAAGACTGTAAGTCCACTCTTCCTGCAGGTTTTTCTTTCTGGCTCAGCAGGATATGGGAGGGGATAGAAGCTAACACTGCAACGGAAAAATAGAGAAAGCAAGTGGAACCAAGAACTCATGGCTTGGTAATGCATGAATGTAAGTAGGGACTAGTGGAGAGGCAGGAGTGCATTAGAGAGGTAAATAGACTATTTTATGTGGAGGGAGGCATTACTGAGATTATTAGAATCTAGCCTATAGAACCTTTCTTCCCCTTACCTTCTTTGAAGTCTTCTTGGAGCTCCCACATACACACTCCACTTTACCTACCTGATCACTTGCTGCCTTGCTCACCCTCTCATAGGTGGAAAGAAGAGAGAAGGTCAAGGGGAAGGAAAGAAATAAACTCCTCTTGGCTTCATATAGAATTCCACCCTGTCTCTTTTGCAATGGTTGTTCATGTTCTTGTACTATTTGAAATTTCCATGTGAGTCCATTGGATGTGACCAGTTGCAATTATTTCAGTCCAAGCCTATAAGTTTTTATTTGAAACTGTGAGATAGAAAGCTAAGACGGAAGTGAGAGATTTTGCTCAGTATACAACGAAATAGGCATGAAGTTTGAGTTGAGAAATTTCTGCAATTTAATTCATTCTAACTCCATTCATACCCCAGACAGCTTTATGAACCTGGAAAATGATTTAACAAGGAAATGAGCCAGTAGCAGGAAGAGATGGCGGCTGGGTCTGTTTGTTCAGGTAACTCTTTTGCAGACATCACCTCAGCCAACCTCCTGCCCAGCTACAATATGTCTCCATAAATTCAAATGTAAAATTTAAATCTCAAGTAATCCAGGAAACTGTGAAACCACAAGTACTGAACCACATCAGATCTGCTAACACAGAAAGAAGTCTGAGAACCCCATTATAGCTTGTTGCCTCCAATCCAGGGATATTACTTTCCAATCCTATCTTCGGCTATCCCAGTATAACCGATTCATTGACTCATAGAGGATTAACAAATTATAACTGACTACCTGCTTTAATATACAAGGGTGGGTCATCTGTCCTTAAACTATTTAGCACCAGTGCATTAACCATGGAAGACAGTGGTACTTGAGGGTAGCTAGTAACTTAAATAAGTTGTACAATAATATTGGATCTGGAGTTAGGAAGACCAGAATTCAATGCTACCCCTACCCTCCAAGACTAAATATTTTTCCTAGATAGAATGTAAACTTCTTGAAGAGAAGGACTACTCTGTTTTGTTTTTTTGTTTGTTTGTTTGTTTGGGTTTTTTTGTCTTTGTATCCCTCATACCTAGCACAATATCTGACATGTGGAAGGTGCTTCATAAATGAATGATTGATTCTGTGTGCACATGCATATATAGGTAAATGACAACCACATTGCATCTCAGTTTTAAAATAGAGACAGTGTTTGCATATGATTATTCTGAGGTTAAAATAAGGTAATAATATATGTAAACTGGTTTGGAGCCTTTAAAGTGCTATTTAAATATTGGAATTTTTGACTAATAGCTATAAGGGGGAAAAAGAATATAATAAAATTGCATTAGCCAATGCAATACAAATAGCTCATACAAATGATATAATGGATATAAAACTATTTGCAAACAATAAAGCATCCTGTAAATACCGGCTATTATAAGAACTACTGTTCTTGGTATCATGGGATTCAGTTCATTTTTCTTCTCTAGTCTGATGGAGACTAAATAGAAATTATTGAGGATTGGGTTTCTATGCTGCTATTATTCTTTCATATTGAGTCTTAACTGAACATTTGCACAAGAGGATAAAATTACTATATTTTTGTATTTGAATAAAAATATGGGGATGTGAGTACATCTATTGTTTCACTGAAAACATTTTAGGGATACTTTTTGACTGTTTGTAATATAGGAATTTCTTATCAGTTTATGAAAGACAGTGATGCATGATTCTAGCCACTAGGTTGTGTTGTGTTTTGTATTCAGTAAGTGCTTAAAGTTTTTAGTCTACAGTAATGTGTTGCACAGTTTTCATCATTTCCTTGAATTATATGAATTGATCATTATATCTGGACTCCTTAAAAATAACCTTTAATTTTGATGATGTTAATTATGATCTGTGACCAAAGACAAAGAAATGTCTCTTCGTCCAGCCCTTCCTATAATAGGAAGTCAATCTGCTTCAAAGGAACTGTAAACTCATAAATGTGTTACACAACTTTGGTTGATGTTTAAAGCCCATTACAAAGGCTCTGAGCAGTTATTCTCTTTATAATATCCCTTCTTCCTCTGAGTCTTTGCACAAGGAAACCTACAGGCCTTGAGTGTCTTCCCTCCTCACCTCTACCTCTTGGAATTTTTTGCCTTCTTCAAGGCTAAGTTCCTATACAACTTCTTATGGGAGGCCTTTCCTGATCCCTATTTAATACGTCTTTATATTTTCTCACATGTATGCTATACACAGGACAGTTTGGTGATGCAGAGGATAGAATGCTGGGCTTAGAGTCAGAAGACTCAGAGTTCAAATCTGGACTCAGGAATGTAATAACGATGTGACCCTGGGCAAGTGACTTGATCTTGTTTTCCTCAGTTTCTTCATCTGTAAAATGAACTAGAGAAAGAAATGGCAACCACTCCAGGATCTCTGTCAAGAAAACGCCAAAACTCACGAAGAGTTGGACACAACTGAGACTGTGATGATGTCATATACACTTTTCTCAATCCTTCTTTATTTTATTTCTTCTTTCTGTTGCTTATTTCTTATTCATGTCTTTAGCTTATCTGTATATATTGGTTTTCATGCTGTCTCTCTCATTATATTGTGTTCTTATAGGGGTCTTCCTTTTGCTTTCACTGTATCCCTGGGACTTAGCACAGGGTCTGGCACATACTAGGACCTTAACAAATGCTTATGAACTGAATAACACATGTTGGATTGTAATCTTCTTGAGGGCAAAGGGTATTTATTCTTCCTTACGCCTTTGAATCCCCAGTGCTTAACAAAAGATCTTCCACATCTTGGTGTGGTTAATTTATGTTTGCTTAATTGAGTTAAATGGATTAAATATTCTTCCACATTTACCTCGTGTTTTATGGTGATGATACTATCCCACTGAGCAGAAATCTAATATGTTAAATGCAAATCTTAAAGTGCCCACATAACCTAAGTAGTAGGTAGCAGGCCTAATCCTTGGGTTAGAGTCAGTAGTAATCTAGAGGAGAAACTAGCACTTTGGTTTTCCTCTGGAAAAGAATGTGCTTTGCTAATATCCAGATCATTCAAGGTTATTTAGTTTTTATTTAGAGGGGAAAAAAAAAAACTTGTGATAATCTATAGAATATGGCAGTCCAAGGGGCCTCAAGAGATCAGATGACAAGAAGATTAATTGGAGGAATAAAGAATGGTTCTCCTGAAGAAGAAAAGACTTGGTGGTACTGGTGGGTTAGGGGAAAGAAGGGCACGTTGGATACCTTGAGATATTGTCAAGAGCTGTCTGGTGGAAGAATTAGGCTTTTTCTCCCTCACCACAAAACGCAGGAATAAAATAAATGGCTGGAATCTGTTTCTAACCAGATGAGAGTCAGATGTAGACTTGAGGTCAGTCAGTCAATAAGCATTTCTAAAATGCTTACTATGTTCCTGGAATTGTGTTTAATGTTGGGGATACAAAGAAATGCACCTGCCAGTTAATTACGGAAAAGTGAAATGAGCCACTTTGGGAGGTAGTGGGTTTCCCTCACTGGACGCCTTCAAGAAAAGTTTGGATGCCACTCATTAGAGATTCTTTTGAGAAGATTCTTACCCAGATCTGAGCTGGTCTTGATGACTTCTGAGGTACCTTCCAACCTGGAGATTCCATGATTCACCAAGATACACTGATCAACATCCATGAGATTATGTTTAAAGGTTTCTGTATGACCTGGGCTTTTATTCTAATGAGGACAAGACCCTTATTTGCACAGAAGTAATGAGTAATTGGTGATAAACAGCAGGAGTCAGCTCAAATGTGAAAACCAGCTGTTACATTTTTTGTATGAGTCCTGGGACCTCAGAAATCAGCAAACATTACAAATCAGGTCTTAACTTATTGCTTTGTTGATTGTCTGGATATTTAAAAAATGAAGGAAATTGTCAATAAACCACATTAAACTTAAAAGTATGTCTTGTGCACATAGTCTCCCAGAGAGCTGATGATTAAACACATACCAGAACATCCCTGGTAATAAGTGACTACAGAAACTATCAAATGACTAGTGGAAAGGTATCCTACCTGATGACTGCATTTGTTGAGGCATCTGCATCTGAGGCATTAACAAGCAGCACATCTGACCCCGTTGGGGCATCTTCTGAAATGGTGGCAGAGTACATCTTGTGAGCAAAGGTAGGGACGTTGTCATTGACATCGTCAACTATGACATTCACAGTGCCAGTGCCAGTGAGGGCAGGAGACCCTGAAGGAAAAAACCCAGCCCAACAAAGGCAAGCTTTAGTGCTGAGATAGTATGATTGATCATGCTAAAGAACTGTCTTAAATGAGATGAAGGCAGCTCACATTGTCACACGAGTATATGGCTCTTCCCTACAGAGGACATTTTCCTGTCTCATTTCTGCATACTCTGTCCACCATCTCTGGAATGCACTCCTCCTTTCTTTCCTCCTTTTGGAATCCCTAGCTCCCCTCAAGGCCCAGATAAAATTCCAATTCCCAAATAAGGACCTTCCTGGTTCCTCCAGTTGTTAGGGTTCCAGTCCCAACTCCCCCCAAATTTATTTGAATTTAAAATGTTATATCTCTTGAGGACTGGTGGAGTTTCACTTATCTTTTCTTTCTATCTGCAGCCCCTAACATAGTGTTTGCGACATGGTGGACATGACATTAACGCTTATAGAATTGAATTATGCCAATATTTAATCTGAACATTAAAGTGAACCTACCTACTTCTAAAAGACCTTTTTCTATATGAAAAAATTATAGTGATGACTTTGAATTTAGGATAATTACATCAAATCAAGTCAATGAACACTTATTAGCCATCTCTAATAATAAGAATAGAATCCTCACTCAGACACTTTTTAAACCTGTGTTCCCTTTAACACAGTCTCCTCATATGCATATGCACTGATTTGTAAGTCCATATGTATGTGTGTATGTGTATTGTACATGTACAGGTATAGTGAGATGTATTAGAATGGGTAGGAGAGGAAGCAGGGAGGAGTAGCAAGAGAGGTGGCCTCAGCATAAGGTAGATGTAGCCTTATATCCCACAGCTGCCATGTGCATGTGGGTATATGATGTATGTTTCTGTATGGATTTGTTACTGTTGTTATACATTTGTTTCATTTGTGTCCAACTCTCTGTGTCTCCATTTGGGGTTTTCTTGGCAGAGATGCTGGAGTGGTTTATCACCCATTTTACAAAGGAGAAACTGAGGCAAACAGGTTAGGTGACTTTCCCAGAGTCACGCAGGTAGCAAGTATCTGATTTAAACTCATAAAGATGAGTCTTCCTGACTCTAAGCCCAGAAATCTATCCACTGAACCACCTAGGTGACATATATATGTATTTACATGTGTGTGTGTGTATACATGGTGTGCATTGATAGGATGCTTATGTGTGTGTACACAATTACATATTTCCTTATGGAGAGTTTCCTATACCAATAAAGTCACAATTTGGCTACACACTGAGAGTAGGTAAAAAACATGGGAACAAATAAACAAGAAACAAAAATTTGCAAAGTGCTTTGAGCCAAGGACTGAAAGGAATGACACTGCATGAAAGTTTATAGTTTCTCTGTCTCTTGCTCGCTCTCTGTCTCTCTCTGTGTTTCTCTCTCTGTGTTTCTCTGTCTCTCTCTGTGTCTCTCTCTGTGTCTCTCTCTCTCTGTCTCTCTGTCTCTCTCCTTCTCTATCATTTCTCCTCTCATTTCTCCCTTTGTGTCTGTCTAATTTTTTAGGGATTAAATACAATCAGAAGACACCATGTGATACTGGAAAGATCAGACTCTTCAACTGACACCAAAAAATTATTATAATTTTACTTTGAAATAAAAATGTTCATCCTACCACCTCTCTTTTTGGTTTGTTCTATAATTTTTTTTATTAAGCAGCACTTTGCCAATGGATGCAGCTTGGTCCTTCAAAGTATTCTTAAATTTTAATCCTTCTTTAAGCAGTGGCCTCACCTCACTCCCTGGCTCACTGAGGAGCATGGAATACTAAGTCCCACTTTAGGTTTTGTTCCTTGAGATCTCTCCCATACTGATCTGTTATTCTCTGTAGGGCTGAAAATTTTATCCAGAAACAGCCCGATGAAGGAGGAGTAAGCCTAAAACACGGGTTGGTAATTCAGAAAACAGACAGGGTCAAAGGTGTAGAGACAGTTGGTCATTGTAAACATGAAGCTCTAATGAATCCCAAGTCACTTCTGGTGAATCCCAACATAATCCAGGCCAATTTTCAGCTTGGGTGAATCTGATCATGATGGATGGGATGGGCGGATGCCTCTTAATGAAAGCTTATGTAGTTTCATCTGGGATTGATTTACAGGAACCAAATGCAATCAGAAAGAAGGGACAAAAGTCAGTGGCGTAGCTGCAGTGTAGATGGAAAGTCAACTCACAAGGAGTATAGGATGTCAAAAGAGCAGCAAAGCTTGTGTGACAGCTGTTGAAATGCAAGTTATTGGGTTAATGCAAGAGGGAAGCAGGACAGGAGAGAAAAGAGACTCAAACTCTAATTTTACAGAACGTGTATGGATTGTGAATTTTGTTGATATACCTCAGGCAGGAGTGTGAACATGGACGGATGGTTAGAAAACTACTGTGACAATTAGCTAACAAGTGACAGCAGACATTTTAAAGTTTACATAGATTGTTAGCAGTAAGGAGATTAGGGATAAATTTGCAAAAAGCTTGTCTGATAGCAATAGAGCACATATACATGGCCCTGTGAGGTTTTCAAAGCTCTTCACCTATATTATTTCACTTCATCATAGTTAAGAATAATAGCTAAGAAACATCAAAGCACTTTACACATTCATGGTGTCCCAGAAGTCTTAATTCAATTTTAAGCCATTTTATAATTGTATAGATCTAGAGACAGAAAATACACCGACACTTTTGGGACACCCTTTATTGCCTCTGAAGATCTTTACAACAACATTTAGAGCCAGCTGCTGGAGCCGTATCTGTTTTGCAGATGATAATAACTAATGACTAGTATTTATATAATGCCCTAGATTTGCAAAGCACTTTACAATATTATTTCATTTGAGTCTTACTACAATCCTGGAGGGCAGGGGTTCCCAGATTCTACAGATAAGAAACTACCCAAGGTCACATAGCCAGTGTCTTAGGCAGTATTCAAACTCAGGTCTTCCTGACTCCAGATCCAGTCCTCTGTCTACTGTGCACCTAGCTGCCTACAAGTTTGAATACAGTGAGGCTGGATGGTTAAGAGACTTTTCTACCCAGAATCACATAGCTAGTGGATGTCTGATGCAAGATTCAAACCCAGGTTCTTCTGACTCCCAGTCTAGTGTCTATCTACTACTTATCTTCCATAGTTTTCATGCTATAACCCAGTGGTTATTGATATTTTACCTATATATATTTTTAGGTCAGGTATGGGTATAATTTTGAGAATACTCAAGTCTTTCTACCATTTCATATTCTGAATGTCCAAATACAATTCAATTTAAAATGTTTGGGAGGGCAGAGCCAAGATGGCAGAGTAGAAACAGCACATCCAAGTCTCTCTCCCCCCAGATTACCACCAAACTATGTAAAAGGGGACTCTGAACAACTTCTGGAGCCCCATCACCCAAAGAACAACATAGAGAAGCTAACCTTCCGCTGAGGACAGCCCAGCAGCCCTGCAGGAAGGGCCAGCACAGTGCTCTGGGAGCCTGCAGCGCAGCGCGCAAAGAGCTGAGCCCAGGTCCAAGTGAGCCCCGGTTTTATCCCCAGGGTGGCTGGGCCAGCAGCCAGCTGGAGGAACCCCAGAACACCAGCAGCTGTGGCGATTCCAGAATGGCCAACATAGACATGCCTAGGAAAAAGTGAGAGATTAGAGCCCTGTGGACTTTGGGACCAGTATTTGGGGAACTCATTAGCTTCCACCCCTGAGAGCTAGAAGCTGCTGAGGAGACAAGCCATTTTGCAGTTTTCAGTGGCGGCTCCAGCTCCTAGCCTACAAACTGTAGGGAGATCCGGTGATCAGTCTGGGCGTCGGGGTCTAAACACTCCTGCTTTAACCTCCCTGGATCTAGATTGTGGTCTGGGGGGGGGGGAGGTCGTGGGGCGGGTTTTCAGTTCGCCAGAAATGGACTTTGTCCACCCACACATTCGGGATGAAGCTCCCCTGTCTGGTGGTAGAGTTCTACTGTGGCAACAAGCCCAAAAGTCAAGTAATTAAGTGGCAACATGCCATAAAAATCAAATAAGAGAAGGGGAGGAAAAATTGGGAAGAGAAATGAGAAGGATGCAGGAAAAGTATGAAATGAGGTTCAACATCCTGACTGAGGAAAACAACACCTTAAAAAATAGACTGACTCAAATGGCAAAGGAGGCCCAAAAGGGCAATGAGGAGAAGAATGCCTTAAAAAGCCAACTTTGCCAAATGGAAAAAGAATCTCAAAAGCTCACTGAGGAGATTCACTCCTTCAGAGTTAGACTGGAGCAAATGGAAGCTAGTGACTTTATGAGAAATCAAGATGCTGTTAAGCAGATCCAAACAAATGAAAGAATAGAAGGCAATGTGAAATATCTCATGGGAAAAACCACTGACCTGGGAAATAGATCCAGGAGAGATAATTTAAAAATTATTGGACTACCTGAAAGCCATGATCAAAGAAAGAACCTAGAAATCACACTTCAAGAAATTCTCAAGGGAAATTGCCCTGATGTGTTAGACCCAGAGGGCAAAATAGAGGTTGAAAGAATCCACAGATCACCTCCTGAAAAAGATCCCAAAAAGAAAACTCCCAGGAATATTATATCCAGGTTCCAGAATCCCCAGATCAAGGAGAAAATACTACAAGCAGCCAGGAAGAAACAATTTCAATATTGTGGAAACACAATCAGAATAGCCCAGGACCTGGCAGCTTCTACACTGAGGCATCAAAGGGCATGGAATATGATATTCCAGAGGGCAAAAGAACTGGGAATGAACCCAAGGGTCACCTACCCAGCAAAACTGAGTATTTTGTTTTAGGGGAAAATATGGTCATTCGGTGGAATAGAGGACTTTCAAGCATTCTTGAGGAAAAAACCAGAGTTGAATAGAAAATTTGACATCCAGACACAAGAAGCAAGAGATGCCTGAGAAGGTAATCATGGAAAAGAAATCAAAAGGAACTTATCAAAGTTAACCTATTTACATTCCTACATGGAAAAACAATAACTGTGACTGATGAAACTTTTCTCAGTATGAAAATAATGGAAGAAGGGTATATAGTCACATGAATACATATGTGAATGTGTGTATATATGTTTATAGTTATACATAGATAGAGGGCATAGGTTGAATTTGTTGGGAAGGGATGACACCTAAGGGGTGAAATTATGAGGTGAGAGAGGAAAGTGGCAAGAGGAGATGGGGAGAGACAGGGTAGGGTAAACTATCTCATGTAGAAGAAGCAAGGGGAAGTGGTTGCAAGGGAGGGGGAGAATAGGAAGGCAAAAAAGGCAAAACCACATTTTCATTGAATTTGGTTCAGGGAGAGAATGACATACATACTAAATGGGATATCTCAACCTGCAGCAGAATAGGGGGAAGGGGGATGAGAGGAGGGATGATGGATGGGAGGGCATCCTTGGGGGGAGGGGAGGTTGGAAGTACCCACTATAGAAGAGGGACAGGATCAAGTAGGGAATGGACCAGGTCGGGGGTGGGATGGGTGGGAGGGAATTATAAGCAGCCTTGTACAATATATCTACTATGGTAATATTTTGCATAGCTATACATGTACAACACATACTGAATTACTTATCTTCCCAGAGGGAATGGGTGACAAGGGAGGAAGGGAATGGATCTGAAATTCGAGGTCTTAAAATTAAATGTTTCAAATATATATAAATACTATTTTCAATACTCTTTTGCATGTAATTGGGAGATAAGATGTACAGGCATCAGGGCACAGAGATTCACATTGCTCTAATGGAAAAGTCGAAGGGGGTAAGGTAGAAGATATGGGAGAGAGCAGGATGGAGGAAGCGATATCTTGTGGGACTGCTATTATGGCAGGGTGGGTAGGGGAAAAACAGGGAAAAACATGTAACTCAAAATCTGGCAGAAATGAATGATGTAAAACAGGAGTTAATAAAGCATTTGTTTAAATAAAAAAAGAGAAAATAAAAAATAAAAATGTTTGGATGTACCAAATAATAGTTACCATAACTCAAAGAAATACGAATTAAAATAACATTGATTCACGCCTTTGACAGGTATGAGATGAAGTCTCTGTAGCAATATAAAGTCAAATCATAAACAGGAACTGAAAGAAACAAAGGACCAGTTTGGAGAATGAAATGTCCATCCAAGATAAATATTCCAAAGGGAATAATTCAGGAATGCACATCTGTTGTCTGCCTGGATTGAACTGCTGGAGGCATGGGGGTTGGCACTGCATTCTGGGACTTGGGCATAACTTTGGAGTGATTTGTCTTATGTAGTCATTAGAATTTATGCAAACCTATAAAATGCTTTTATATATATTTTTTTCCTTGCCCAATTTATTTATTTATCTATTTATTTATCTATCTATCTATCTATCTATCTATCTATCTATCTATCTATCTATTTTATTTATTTATTTATTTATTTATTTTTAATTAAACAAATGCTTTATTAACTTCTGGTTTACATCATTCATTTCCACCAGATCATGAGTTACATATTTCCCCCATTTTTTCCCTACCCACCACCCCAGAATAGCAGTCCCACTAGATATCCCCTCATCCAATCTGCTCTCTCCCATATCTTCTCCTATATCCCCTTCGACTTTGCCATTAGGGCAAGGTGAATCTCTGAGCCCCAATGCCTGGACATCTTATGAAACATTTAATTTTAAAACTTCGATTTTCAGATCCATTCCCTTCCTCCCCTGTCACCCACTCCCTCTGAGAAGATAAGCAATTCAGTATGTGTTGTACATGTATAGCTATGCAAAACATTACCATAGTAGATATATCATAAAAGACTGCTTATATTTCCCTCCCACCCATCTCACCTCCCACCTGGTCCATTCACTACTTTGATCCTGTCCCTCTTTGATAGTGGGTACTTCCAACCTCCCCTCACCCCAGAATGCCCTCCCCTCCATCATCCCCCCCACCCCCTTTCCCCTACTCAGGAGAGTGAGTGAGGGTAAGATATTCCATCTAGTATGTATGAGATTCTCTCCTTGAGCCAACTTCAACGAGAATATGCTTTTGCCTTTTTGCCTTCCTATTCTTCCCCTCCCCTGAAACTATTTCCCCTTGCCTCTTCTACACGAGATAGTTTACCCTACCCTGTCTCTCTCCATCTCCTCTTGCCACTTTCCTCTCTCACCTCTTAAGAATCATCCCTCCCTTGGGACATCTAGGTGGCGCAGCGAGCAGAGAACCAGCCCCAGAGCCAGAAGGACCCGAACTCGGATCCGGCCCCAGACACCCAACACACAAACAAAAACCCAGCCACGTGAACCCGGGCAAGTCACCCAACCCCAATTGCCCTCCCCCCCAAAAAAAAATAATCATCCCTTCCCATCAAATTCAACCTGTGCCCTCCACCCATGTATACCTGTGAACATATGCCATGTACCCTTCTTCAATTATTTTCATAATGAGAAAGGTTTCATCAAACACAATTATTGTTTTTCCATGTATGAATGTAAATAGTCCAACTTCGATAAGTTCCTTCTGATTTCTTTTCCTTGATTACCTTCTCAAGCATCTCTTGCTTCTTGTGTCTGAATATCAAATTTTCTATTCAACTCTGTTTTTTTCATCCACTGAATGACCATATTTTCCCCTGAAACAAGATACTCAGTTTTGCTGGGTAGGTGACCCTTGGGTTCAATCCCAGCTCTTTTGCCCTCTGGAATATCATATTCCATGCCCTTCGATCCCTCAGTGTAGAAGCTGCCAGGTCCTGGCTATTCTGATTGTGTTTCCACAATATTGAAATTGTTTCTTCCTGGCTGCTTGTAGTATTTTCTCCTTGATCTGGGGATTCTGGAACCTGGCTATAATATTCCTGGGAGTTTTCTTTTGGGATCTTTTTCAGGAGGTGATCTGTGGATTCTTTCAACCTCTATTTTCCCCTCTGGGTCTAAAACATCAGGGCAATTTTCCTTGAGAATTTCTTGAAGGATGATTTCTAGGTTCTTTCTTTGATCATGGCTTTCAGGTAGTCCAATAATTTTTAAATTATCTCTCCTGGATCTATTTCCAGGTCAGTGGTTTTTCCCATGAGATATTTCACATTGCCTTCTAATCTTTCATTTGTTTGGATCTGCTTAATAGCATCTTGATTTCTCATAAAGTCACTAGCTTCCATTTGCTCCAGTCTAACTCTGAAGGAATGAATCTCCTCAGTGAGCTTTTGAGATTCTTTTTCCATCTGGCAAAGTTGGCTTTTTAAGGCATTCTTCTCCTCATTGCCCTTTTGGGCCTCCTTTGCCATTTGAGTTAATTTATTTTTTAAGGTGTTATTTTCCTCAGTCAGGCTGCTGAGTGTCATTTCATACTTTTCTTGCATCTTTTTCATTTCTCTTCCCAAATTTTCCCCCACTTCTCTTATCTGCTTCTTAAGGTCCTCTATGGCCTGTAGCCAGCTTGTATTTTCATTTGGGGCTTTTGGTGCAGGAGTCCTGACCTCACAGTCCTCCTCCATGCTTTGAGCCTCTTTGCCCCTAAAATAGGAGTCCAATGTTGAACTTTTCTGTTTATTTTGTTTCATTTGCCTAGGCATGTTGCCACTTAATTACTTGATTTTTGGGCTTGTTGCCACAGTAGGACTCTGCCACCAGACAGGGGAGCTTCTGCCCAAACGTGGGGTCTTCACAACTTCTGCCAGTTGGGTGGCCTCTGTAAAGCCTGCACCCACTCTGGCAAGTTGGATATCCACCCCAAACTTCCCCCCCCCCCCCGACCACAATCCAGATCCAGGCAGTTTAAAGCAAGATTGATTAACCCCCAGACTGATTGCTGGATCTCCCTACAGTTTGCAGACCAGGAGCTAGAGCCACTACTGACGCTGCAAAATGGCTTCTGTGCTGCTTGGCTTCAGCAGCTTTTTGCCCCCAGAGGAGGGAGCTACGTGTTCCCCAAATACTGGTCCCAAAGTCTATAGGGCACTAACCTCTCACTTTGTCTTAGGCATATCTGTGCTGATAATTCTGGAGTCGCCACAATTGCTGGTGTTCTGGGGTCCCTCCAGCTGGCTGAAGGCCTGGCCGCCCTGGGGCTAAAACTGCAGACCTGGGCTTGGCTCTGTGAGCTGCGCTGTAGGTTCCCAGCATGCTGTGCTGCCTGCTCTCAGAGCGCTGTGCTGGCTGCTCCCTGCAGGGCTGCTGGGCTGTCCTCAGCAGGAGGTTAGCTTCTCTGTGCCGTTCTGTGGGTGCTGTGGCTCCAGAAGTTGTTCAGAGCTCCCTTTCACATCGTTTGAATTTTGTGTGGGCTATATATTTTTTTCCAAAGTTGGGCCATTGAATTTAATGCAAACCTCCCTCAAGTCCACACAAATAACATTGTAAAAAGTGAATCCTCCAAAGGCAAGGGTAAAATCACAAATTATGATGTAGGAGGGTGTTTAAAGTTCATTGAATTCAGCCACTTTATTTTATAAATTAGGAAATTTTATAAACAAGTTTCAGAAAAAGTCAGGCTACCCTCAGCATTACTCTTCTTCTCCATGCTGTAAATAATTCTCTTCTAGCAATACTCATGTCCAAGAGGAGGACTTTTTCTTTGATCTGTAGTTCTACCTTAGGCTTTGGTCCTCTGAGACCCCATGCCACATAAGAAAATGCTAAGCAGCAATTACCCAAATGTGCGTTCACATCAGTACCCAATAAATCAGGGCGTGATGACTACCTGGCAAAGCTTTTAGTGAGGACCTTTGCAGAAACATTGGCACCTCCCTCCTCCATTAAACTGCAATTGCCTTTGTCTGCTCAAGGCCAAGGTTGACCCTGCTGCTCCAGGCAGATGCTCAAAGTCCCTCATTAGAAATGCTAATGAGTGAAATTTCCCCTCATCCACTGATCATGCTGTCATAGAGATGACCCTTGGTATACCAAACTGACCTGAAATTTTCAACAGGATGGTTAGGCAACTCTTCTGCCAAGCATTAAAAGACAGAGGAAAAAGGAAGAGTGAGTGACTGAGCAAACACACACATATATACACACATAATACATAAATACACGTCTATTTATACACACCTTTGTATACATATATACATACACATAGGTATATATACGTGTCTATATATATGTGTGTGTGTATACACACCTGCACACACACATATGTGTGTGTGTATGTATGTATCCAATTGTAGATATCTTTACTGTGGAAGATCACTGAACTTAGAATTTAAAAACTTGAATACAAGTCACATCATCCTCATTATGCCAGGTATATGACTCTAAGAAATGTGCTCAATTCAGAGGTTCATATACTGGCTCTGATACTCACTGCCTTGGACAACATGCCTCAATTCCTTCATCTATACAATGAAGTAATAGGCGTAGTCTCTCTCCAAGGTCCCTTTCTAGATCTAAATCAAAGGTCAGCAATCAATGCCTCCAGAGGCAAATACCATCCACCCCATGTCTTTATATGACCCATTAGTAAATTTGTTTTTGGTTTTGTTTTTGTTTTTTACATTTTAAAAGACAGCTTTATGGTATTTTAAAATGTAAAATACTTATTAAAAATGTCAGCTGATTTGGCATTCAGCTAATAAGTAGTTTGCCAACTCCTGCCTTAAATCTCTGATCCAAAGACCCAGGGCAAGTCCCAGCATGAGACTCAATTTCCTCTACAAAATAGTAATTGAAATACTTTTTTTTTTCCTGAATAGATCCCAGGATCTTGTGAGGGGAGGAAAGCACTTTGTTTTTAATAAGGCACCAAATGTTAATTTATATTATTATTATTATTACTATTATTATTATTATTATTATTATTGTCATTGATTTTATTCTTATATTTTTTTCCCATGGAACACATATTTAAAGTATATTGGAGCAAGTTGCTTTGTATCTGTTTCTGTGTCTGTGTTTGTGTGTGTATATAATATACTTATTGTCTTGCAGACATTTGCACAGGCAGATGAAATAGCTACTTTTCATAATTGAATAAAAGAATTAGGATATAAGCACATTTTCTGTAGGCTCACTGAAAGCATCCTTGGTACAACTCCCATAGCAGACAAAGCAGCAACGATAACTTGGACCTCATCTTGTTCCCACATGATTTTGATTTATCCTGCTAGGTCTCTATATTTTGAAACCCTTTCATTCCATGTAATTTGGAGATTATAAGTAGTTGGTATGGCAGCATCTATTAAAAATGTTGTTCTTAAATTTTTGTGGGTCAGTGCTCTCTGTGAGGGCAATTGTGGGCAACAGTGATGTCTGTGGTATTAGTCCACTTCTCGTACCATTTATTGCTTAAATTCTTTATTTGTAATCCTGGATTTCATCATCTGTCAGCACATAAGAGATAGCAAACTTCTGACATGGAATTCTAGCCTCCAGGTGATGTCTTTCTAGATCCCTGGTAGGGACCAATTTTTTATGGTCTGCACTCATGGTATATCTCCACCATTCCCTTAAATTTCAGGTCCTTAAGAATAAGAATTCTTTCTGCTGGCAAAAATCTTTTCCTACATTGTCATCTTAAACCCTTTATTTCTATTAAAAAAAAAAAATTCCTGGAATTTGGCCATTTGCTTGATGCTTCAATGTCAGCAGGCCAAACACCTATGGGAAGATATTTGAGAGCAGACAGGATATCATCAAATGATGGTTATAGTTCTTACAAATTTTTGACCTGCCACATTCTCTAAGAATATCAATTCTTTTACTCCTATTTTTCTGTAGACGTGTTCATATTTCTATAACTATTCCACTGGGGCATATGTTTTCTTAATATCTGATTTTTTTCTGTTTTTCTTCTTTTTTAAAGATACTATCCAAATCAGTTATGATCTATTTTAAAGACTAATAGGGCACAATGAGACCATTTCATCTATTAAATCAATACAACCAAATGGATGGAAACTCATAGCATTCAGCCTCTATTTTTCTTTGGAATAAGGATTTAATTTAATTTAAAAGCTTAAGGATTTTATGCTCATTGAGTCAAAATGACATTTGATAACAATGGAGAAAGGGTGTTCAAATTGTATTTTTGTTGAATGATGTAACATGACAACATCTATATATCAAATGATTAATATGATGTTTTGGTTCAACTCTTTTAATTTGGAAGCCATATTTAGTTCTATCGAGAAGATGAAGTCTAGGCAGAAAAGCAATTGCAATTGGATTAAATAATCTCCTTGGACAGTGTCATATTTTACATGATTGTACATATACATCTCTATCAGATTTTTGGCCATTTTAAGGAGGGGGAGAGAAGGAAGGGAGAAAAATTTAGAATTTAAAATCTAACAAAAATTAATGTTGAAAATGGTCTCTATATATAATTGGAAAAAATGAACTATTATTTTAAAAAAAGAAACAAAATGAAAATTTAAAAATTGCTGTGTTTCATATCTACTGTTCTTAATAGTATTGTACAGTGACAGAGTTTAAACAGAGAGCATTTTCTCCCACTGGGAAATCAAATATTGTAGGTTTTTCACTATATTCGAGTCTATTTTATATATTTGTATAACACAAACAAGCCATTATATGGAACTGAGCAAAAGGTTTTACAATTAATAAAGGCAATAGTAAAGTGCCTGAGTGCTTTTGAATAGCTTGTTAATACTTGCCAAATTGATAGGCAGCTGTTTTTTACACACTGGAGACTTTCTGGCACACCCTTTTTGATCCTCAGGAAATACATTGTTTTCTTATAAATGTTTAAAGATTTTTAAAATAATGTAATCTGTAAATGCATTTCACAAATAAAGTACATACATGTAATTAGCCCATTTTTGGAGGGAGCATTGGTTTCATTGTTTTTATTATTATTTGTCTAAAGTGCGTATCTCATCATGGTTTGGAGCTTGTCTTAACAGTTATGCCTGTCCTGCCAAGTTGGAAAGACTTCTTATGTGGGGGACTAGGAATGGATTCTGTGACTGTTTTCCAAGGGCTAGTCTAGCTGAGGGCAGATGGCTCATCCCAAGAACTGGGATGACTGAGATAACTGATTTTTTTCAATTAGAGAAATTCATATTGACTACTAATTTAGAGAGTCACCTGTATTCCTAGTACTCATGAATGAAATCACATATTCTCAAAGCATAAGTATTAAAGAAAAAAAAATGTAGTAGCCATAGTATTTTTCATGAATTGTATTTGATGTAAGTTAGTTCACTGACATTAGGGAGATGTTAACTGGTTAAAGTAATATTGCAAAGTATAGTGGGAGGGTACTTATGACTGAAAATATTTAAGAACAAAACTGCTCAGTGTCATTCCAAGAATACTGAAGAGAGATATAGCCAGTTTATCATCATGGACCTGGTTTGCTAATATGAGTAGGTATTGGGAGAATGAGCCCAGAGTCTGTGCAAATTATACACACTCGTAAAATATAAGGATTTTGGAGAGGACACTAGTAGCCAGGGACAATCAGTAAAGGATTTACATGGCATGAGTTTTAAGGGGCTATAAGATGCAAGGGTGAAGAGGGAGTATATTCCTTGGGGATAGCCCTTGCCAAGGGGCAAAGATGGGATATGAAGAGTGAAAATCTTCAATGCCCTTCCAGGTGGATCACAGAATATAGGAAGGGTAGTACAATAATGCTGGAAATGTACTTCTGGACCACTTTGTGAGATCTATAAAAGCTAAAAAGGGGAGTTTGTGCTTGATTCCAAATGTAATAGGGAACCAATGGAGTTTCTTGAGTAGAGAAGTAGTATGATCAGAAATTCATTTTAGAGAAAAAAATTCTTTCAGTGTCTAGGTAGTAGATGGCTTAGAAGAGGAAGGTGTTTGAGGCAGGGTGACCATTTAGGGGGCTATTACAATAGTACAAGTGAGAGGTGATGAGTCTTGGAGTAAGGTGGTAGCTAAGTAAGTTGAGTGAAAGAGACAGATTCAAATAATGTTGTAGGTGGAAATGACAAGATTTGGCAACAGATGTTAATGTTGAGGTTATGTGTCTTGATGACAGGAATAGTGATGCTGCCATGAACAAAAATTAAGACATTTAAAAGAGGGAATTAATACCACCTCCAATTCATGTAAAAGGGGATTCTGAAGAAACTTTGGAGCTAAAGAACTCACAAAATGACACAGAGAAGCTAACCTCCTGCTGAGGACGTCCTGGCAGGAATAGACTAGCTCAGCACTCTGGGAACTGAGCCCAGCTCCATGTGAGCCAGAGGTTTTATCCCCAGGGCAGGCTTGACCAACCACAGGCTGGAGAGATTCCAGATCACCAACAGCTGTGGTGGTTTCCATAATTATCAACATATAGTGAAGGACAAAGTGAGAGGTCAGTACAGTGTGGACTTTGGGATCCAGTAGTTGGGAGTCCTATGGCATATTCCCCCAGGGTGAGAAGCAGCTGAGGTGTTGTGGCCTTGCAGCCAACCCCATGTGGCAGCTTCTGCTCCTGGCCTGCAGAGTGTAGGAGGATCAAGCAACCAGTTTGAGGGGATAATCCCTCTTGCGTTAACCTGCTTGGATTTGAATTGCGGTCTAGGGTATAGGTTCTGGGGTGTGTGACCAGCTTGCCAGAGCATGTGGAGGCTTCAGAGAGGGCACCCAACTAAAACATCCAGCAGCTGAGAAAAATCCAGTGTTTGGGATGGAAGCTCCGTTCCTGGTAGCAGAGTCCTAGTGTGGCAAAAAACCCAGGTGTCCAGTGACAGAGTGGTGACATGACTAGGAAAAGGAAGCAAAATAAACAGATTACCCCAATCTTACACTCCTATTTTGGCGACAAAAAAGGATTAAAGCATGGAACAGGAGGAAGACAGTGAAGTCAGAACTCCTACGCCAAAAGCTTCAAAAAAAAATACGAGCTGGCTACAGGCCATAGATAATCTTAAGAAGCAAATAAGAGAAGTGGGGGGAAAATTGGGAAGAGAAATGAGAAAAATGCAAGAAAAGTATGAAATGAGAGTCAACAGCATGACTGAGGAAAATAACACCTTAAAAAATAGACTAACTCAGTGGGGGAGCCAAGATGGCGGATTAGAAACAGCACCTCCAAGGCTCTCTTCCCCCAGATAACCTCCAAACTTCGTAAAAGGGGACTCTAAACAACTTCTAGAGCCCCAGCACCCAAAGAACTACACAGAGAAGCTAACCTCCTGTTGAGGACAGCCTAGCTGCCCTGCAGGAAGGTCCAGTGCAGGGCTCTGAGAGCCGGCAGCGCACCAAGTGGAGAGCTGAACCCAGGCCAGGTCCCAAAGTTTTAGCCCCAGGGTGGCCAGGCCAACAGCTGTCTGGAGGGACCCTAGAACACCAGCAGCTGTGGAGATTCAAGAATGGCCAACACAGACATGCCTAGGACAAAGTGAGAGGTTAGTGCCCTATGGACTTTGGGACCAGTATTTGGGGAATGCGTTGGCTTCCTCCCCTGGGGGCTAGAAGCCACTGAGGAGACATGCCATTTTGAAGTTTTCAGTGGTGGCTCCAGCTCCTGGCCTGCAAACTGTAGGGAGATCCAGCGTTAGGTCTTGGGGTGTGATTGCTCTTGCTTTAACCTCCCTAGATCTGTATTGTGGTCTGGGGGGGGAGGTCGTGGGGTGGGTTTCCAGCTTGCCAGAAACGGAAGTTGCCCCCCCACACATTCAGGACGAAGCTCCCCTGTCTGGTGGCAGAGTCCTACTGTGGCAACAAGCCCAAAAGTCAAGTAATTAAATGGCATCATGCCAAGGCAAAGGAAACAAAATAAACAGAAAAATGAAACATTAGCCTCCTATTTTGGGGGCAAAGAGGATCGAAGCATGAAACAGTCAGAGGACTGTGAGGTCAGAAATCCTGCTCCAAAAGGCCCAAAAGAACATATGAGCAGGTTACACGCCATAGAGGTCCTTAAGAAGGACTTTAAAAATCAAATAATAGAAGTGGAGGAAAAATTGGGAAGAGAAATGAGAAGAATGCAGGAAAAGTATGAAATGAGGGTCAACAGCCTGACTGAGGAAAACAACACCTTAAAAAATAGACAAACTCAAATGGCAAAAGAGGCTCAAAAAAGCGCATGAGGAGAAGAATGCTTTAAAAAGGCACATTTGCCTGATGGAAAAGGAATCTCAAAAGCTCACTGAGGAGATTCATTCCTTCAGAGTTAGACTGGAACAAATGGAAGGTAGTGACTTTATGAGAAATCAAGATACTATTAAACAGATCCAAACAAATGAAAGACTAGAAGGCAGGGGCGGCTAGGTGGCGCAGTGAGTAGAGCGCCAGCCCTGAAGTCAGAAGGACCCCAGTTCAGATCTGGCCTCAGACACTTAACACACACAAACAAAAACCTAGCCGTGTAACCTTGGGCAAGTTACTTAACCCCAATTGCCCTCCAAAAAGAAAAAGAAAAAGAAAAGAATAGAAGGCAATGTGAAATATCTCATGGGGAAAACCACTGACCTGGGAAATAGATCCAGGAGAGATAATTTAAAAATTATTGGACTACCTGAAAGCCATGATCAAAGAAAGAACCTAGAAATCATCCTTAAAGAAATTCTCAAGGAAAATCGCCCTGATGTTTTAGACCCAGAGGGCAAAATAGAGGTTGAAAGAATCCACCAATTGCCTCCTGAAAAGGATCCCAAAAAGAAAACTCCCAGGAATATTATAGCCAGGTTCCAGAATCCCCAGATCAAGGAGAAAATACTACAAGCAGCCAGGAAGAAACAATTCCAATATTGTGGAAACACAATCAGAATAGCTCAGGACCTGGCAGCTTCTAAAATGAGGGATCAAAGGGCATGGAATATGATATTCCAGAGGGCAAAAGAACTTGGATTGAAGCCAAGGGTCACCTACCCAGCAAAACTGAGTATTTTGCTTCAGGGGAAAATTGGTCATTCAGTGGAATAGAGGACTTTCAAGCATTCTTGAGGAAAAAACCAGAGTTGAATAGAAAATTTGACATTCAGATACAAGAAGCAAGAGATGATTGAGAAGGTAATCAGGAAAAAGAAATCAAAAGGAACTTATCAAAGTTGAACTATTTACTTTCCTACATGGAAAAATAAAAAATGTGTCTGATGAAACCTTTCTTGTTATGTAAATAATTGAAGAAGGGTATGTGGACATATGAATACATATGTGAACGTGTGTATATATGTTTACAGGTATACATGGATAGAGCACACAGGTTGAATTTGGTGGGAAGGAATTATACTTAAGGGTTGAAGTTAAGAGGTTAGTGTGGAAAGTGACAAGAGGAGATGGGGAGAGACAGGGTAGGGTAAACTCTCTCATGTAGAAGAGGCAAGGGGAAGTGGTTGCAGGGGAGGGGAAGAACAGGAAGGCAAAAAGGCAAAAACCTATTCTCATCGAATTTGGCTCAGGGAGAGAATTAAATACATAGTAAATGGGATATCTCACCCTACAGGAGAGTAGGTGGAAGGGAGATGATGGAGGGGAGGGGATTCTTGGGGGAGGGGAGGTTGGAAGTACCCACTTTCGAAGAGGGACAGGATCAAAGTAGGAAATGGACCAGGTGGGGGGTGGGATGGATGGGAGGGAAATATAAGCAGTCTTTTACAATACATCTACTATGGTAATGTTTTGCATAGCTGTACATGTACGACACATACTGAATTGCTTGTCTTCCCAAAGGGAGTGGGTGACAAGGGAGGAAGGGAATGGATCTGAAATTCAAAGTCTTAAAATTAAATGTTTCAAATGTATATAAATACTATTATTAATACTATTTTGCATGCAATTGGGAGATAAGATGTTCAGGCATTGGGGCTTAAAGATTCACCTTGTCCTAACGGCAAAGTCGAAGGGCATATGGGAGAAGATATGGGAGAGAGCAGATTGGATGAGGGGATATCTAGTGGGACTGCTATTCTGGGATGGTGGGTAGGGAAAATTGGGGGAAAATTGTAACTCCAAATCTGATGGAAATGAATGATGTAAACCGGAAGTTTATAAAGCATTTGTTAAAAAAATAAAATCCAGTGTTCACATAACAAAAATGGAAATATTATTTATGAAAATAAAATTCTTAGCATGCTAAAAAAAAGTGGTGAGAGAGGAATATAACTGGAGGAGATGGGAAGCAACAGAATGGGGTAAAATATTTCATATAGAATAGGCAAGGGAAAATGGTGACAATGGAGGGGAAGAACAGGAAGGCAAAAAGGCAAAACCTTATTCTCATTAAATTTGGCTCAGGTAGGGAATGACATACATACCAAATAGGATATCTCACCCTACAGTAGAGTAGGGGGGAAGGAGATGAGAGGGGGGATGATGGAAGGGAAGGTAGGCTTGGGGGGAGAACAATTGGAAGCACCCACTTTTGAAAAGGGACAGGATCAAACTAGAGAATAGAACAATTGGGAGGAGGGATAGGAGGGGGGGAAATATAGTCAGTCTTTTACAATATATCTACTATGGTAATGTTTTGTATAGCTACTACAATTCAGTATATGTACATATACTGAATTGCTTATCTTCCCAGTAAGGAAGCGTGACTTGGGAGGAAGGGAATGAATCAGGGTTTAAAAGTTTTAAAATAAAATGTTTAAAAATATATAAATACTATTATTAATACTATCTTACATGTAATTGGGAAATAAGATATATAGGCATTGGGTATAGAGATCCATCATGCCCTACTAGAAAAGTCGAAGGGGGTATGGGAGAATATATGGGAGAGAGTAGATAGGAGAAGGGGATATCCTGTGGGACTGCTACTTTGGGGCAGTGGGTAGGGGGAAGACGAGGAAAAAATTGTAAGTCAAAATCTTGCAGAAATGAATTATGTAAACCAGAATTTAATAAAGCATTTGAAAAAAATAAAAAGAAGGAAGGTTTGAAGAAAGGGTAGAAAATTTGTTCTGTTTTGGACATATTGAGTTTGAGATGCTTCTGGGACATTAAGTGCATGATGTCTAAAAAACAGTAGGTGATGTAAGAATGGAATTCAGGAGAGAGGCTATGATGGAATATACAGAAGTTGGCATCATCAGCATAACTGTAATGGATGATCCCATGGAAACTGATGAGTTCATCAAGTGAGATAATATAGTGTGAAAAGCAAAGAGGGCCAAGAGCAGTCTTGAGGAATACTCAAGTTTAGTATGTATGACTGGAGTGAAGGATGAGAAAAGGGGAAGGGATTGTCTGACATAGAATAAGAGAAGAACCGGGACAGAATAAAGTTACTAAAACAAGAGTGGGGTAGTTAGGTGGCACAGTAGATAGAGCATCAGTCTGGAGTCAGGAGGACCTGAGTTCAAATTCAGTTTCAGATACTTATACTAGCTATGTGACCCTGGGCAAGTCACGTAACCCCTAGTATTTCCACATTCAAAAACAAAACCAAGAGAGGAGAGAGTAGACAGCCTAAGAAGTATGAGAATAAATAAGTAATTAGATTTGAAAATTAAGACATTCACTAGTAACTTTGGAGGGAGCAATTTGAGTTAATTTTGAAATCAGAATAGAGATCATATAGTGTTTAGAAAAGAAAGTAGAGATGGAGGTATCAAGTATAGTTTACTGAGAAGGGGAGAAGAAATATAGGATGATAATATTAGGGATAGTGGAATTAAAGGACTTTTTTGTTTCTTTTGTTTTTTGTTCTAGGATGGGGGAGAAATAAACATGTTTATATGGAAAAGGGAAGCATTAAAAGACAGAGAAGGAAGATGAGAGAGAATAGAACTAATAGTAGGGGAAGTCTGCTAAAGCAAATGGGATAGGATCAAGTTTACTTAAAGAGAGGTTTGCCTTGGCAAGGATATGGGTCACCTCTTCATGAGAGAAAGAGGTGAACAAGATAGTGGAAAAAATGTGTTGGGGAACGGCATATGAGGAAGAGGGTAGAAAATAGGGGTAAATGAAGCTATTTCCATATACGAATCTGACATGGAATCTTCCATGTTATTAACATTCCCAATAAGTATCTTATTGACGGATGGATGACCTCCCGGGCTGTCTTGTGTGTACCAACATTAATCTAATATCACTCATATTCCCAGTTACTTAGGGTTTAAAATATCTCGAGTTTTGTTTACTTTCAGCATACTTTAAAATAATTGACTATAAAATTGTAAACCTCCTAATTTTAAATTTCAATCCTAAAAATCATTGCTTAAACATTTACTTACTGGATAAAAGTTTGGAAATGCAATGTTAATTCTTTTATTTTCATGGGGGTTGGGTGTGGGGTGAAATGTGGTTCTGAACCAGTGATTTCATCGATTTAGGCATCTCCCAGAATCAAACAATTTCTAGCACGCTAGAATAGAAATTTATCTCTAAACTAGAGTTTAAGGGACAGTTGTCTGAGGCATAGTAAGAGGGTAAATAGCTTTTATATGCTCATATGTCTAGTATATGTCAAAGAAAATATGATTCTTCAGTTTTCCAAAATCAATTTTCTTAAGGACTATGCCATACTCCCTTTCATTTGTCCACCATTATATGTAAAATATGGGAAATGACTTTTAAAAATTATTATTCCTTTAAAATCTATGCCATGTAAAGAAAGGGTATACCCTAGATCCGGGAGGAAATAGCATCCACGAAAGATGTGGTGGAAAGAGCTCTAGGTTGGGAATTCAAAGTTCTGGATTTTCATCTTGGCTCTGCCATTCAACTGGCTGTGGGAGCTTTTGGCCAAGTCACTAATACCTGAGAAGTATTGCCTAGATGGCCTCTCAAATCTCTTCCAGGTACAAAATTATACGATTCCAGAACATCTGTCTCCTTCTGAGTTTGGGTTAGTCTGAAATTCTCATTAAATAATTATTTTTTTGTTAAATTCCTTTTTTAAAAGTCCATTCACCCTTCCAATTTCCCTCCCCGCCAAACACACACACACATAGACACACCCTTACCACCACCACCTCCACCACCACCAATAACTAGTGCTTGCCATATGGTGTTGTTTTATGGGTCTTACTCTTGTAGTTAAACTTCCTAAAATTGTGGTGGTTGAACTGCAAAATTAACTTGCAAACAATGACTCTATAAGGTGTTATATGCTGTTTAAGTAAGAGTTTACCTCATGACTGGAAATTTTTATTATTTGCCGGGGGGGGGGGGGGGAGGAGGGAACAACCAGGAAAATATACCTATTTAACATTATGTCTCATTTCATAGGCTCATAGATTTAGAGCTGAAAGGGACCTTGGAGACCACTGAGTCAACTTGCTGATTCTATTCCGTCATTTCAATCACATCCAACTCTTTGTGGCCCCATTTGGAGTTTTCTTGGCAAATGTACCAGAGTGGTTTGCTATTTCCTTCTCCAGCTCATTTTATAGATGAGGAATCTGAGGCAAACAGGGTTAAGTGACTTGCCCAGGGTCACCCAGCCTAGTAAGTGCCTGAGGCCAGCTTTTCCTGAATCCAGGTCTGGCACTCTATCCACTCTGCCACCTATCTGCTCATTTAATGGATTAGGAAACTGAAGCCAAGGAAGTGGAGTGTTTTGCTCAGGATCCTACCATCTGAGGTGGGATATGAGCACAGGTTTTTAGGACTCCAAATTAAATGTACTTGTGCAAGTTCAGTGCTGCTGTATGCCAGAAGGTAGAATGCTCACAAGAAAGTCAAACACAAACAACAATAACTCATGGAGTTTCCCTCAATAATGCTAATCCATTTTGAATATATCCAATCAGATATTTCAGTGGATTGGCTACTCACTCCAATCCCTAAAACATCATACTCAAAACTAACTGCAAGCCTTCAATATCGTTGCATTTCAGATTAAATTCCACCGTACAAAAATATTAGAATTTGACAATTAGAGAATGGTGATGATGGACAGTGACCATTTGACTTGGAAACCCATGGTATCAAGAATCCTCTTCTTAAGTCAGTTGTCTTGAAAGATGTTTTCCCTGGGATGGCTGGCCAAAGGGTAAACATTCTCAAGAGCATTGACTCTCTTTTTGTTTCCCTGCCAAAAGTGGCAATTACGAATTCAATTAGAGTGAACTGGGGAATAAAACAGAGTGTAAAAAATGAGATCAAGAGGCTACTTATTTAGAAACATCATTTGTAGAGAGAAAGCAAAGAAAATCAAAGGGAAGACAGGGGACTGTGGCTAACATCATTCCTCCCCACTTAAGTACTAAAAATTTAAATCAAGCTTATAAAATGCTCCTAAGGGTAACTGCCTCCTAGCACATCCCACTGAGCCCATCTCTCTAGACATTTTGAACTCATCAGACTGCCAAAGGGGTCCAACACACACACACACACACACACACACACACGCATGGATGCACAAACTCAGTCACTGAAAAAACCTGCACCAGAATGCCCCTAAAGTCTGTTTTTGCTCTAAACCTATGGGCCTAGGACCCCTGCATTGGAGGTGTAACCATTAGAAGCTGACTAAGAACTGATCTCTCAAAAATATTGTGCAAGGATGGGACTGGGGCTAGAAAGAATTTTCTGTAAACTCTGTAGGTCTTAAGAAATAGTGGAGGGGGGGCGGAGCCAAGATGGCGGAGTAGAAACAGCTCGTCCAAGCCTCTCTGCCCCCAGATTCTCCACAAACTATGTAAAAAAGGACTCTGAAAATCTTCTGGAGCCCCAGCACCCACAGAACGACACAGAGAAGCTAACCTCCCGCTGACGACAGCCCAGCACCCTGCAGGAAGGACCAGCACAGTGGTCTGGGAGCCGGCAGCGCGCAGAGCGCAGGAGCCGAGCCGAGCGCAGGAGCCGAGCCGAGCCCAGGTCCGCATGAGCCGAGGTTTTACCCCCAGGGCGGCAGGGCCAGCAGCCTGCTGGAGGAACCCCAGAACACCAGGAACTGTGGAGACGCCAGAATTATCAACATAGACTTGCCTAGGACAAAGTAAGAGGTTAGTGTCCTATGGACTTTGGGACCTGTATTTGGGGAATGCGTCAGCTCCCTCCCCTGGGGGCTAGAAGCTGCTGAGGAGACACGCCACTGTGTAGTTTTCAGAGGCATTTCCGGCTCCCAGCCTACAAATCGTGGGGAGATCCAGCGATCAGTCTTGGGGGGTAATCGCTCTTGCTTTAACCTCCCTGGATCTGGATTGTGATCTAGGGTGGAAGTTGTGGGTGGGTTTACAGCTTGCCAGAAACGGAAGTTGCCCCCCACACGTTCGGGACGAAAATTCCTCTATCTGGCCTTAAAGCCATAGTGTGGCAACAAGCCCAAAAGTCAAGTAATTAAGTGGCAACATGCCAAGGCAAAGGAAACAGAAAAATGCAACCCTAGACTCCTATTTTGGGGGCATAGAATGGGAAAAGGACTGTGAGGTCAGAAGTCCTGCTCCAAAAGCCCCAGGGGAAAACATGAGCAGGTTGCAGGCCATAGAGGACCTTAAGAAGGACTTTAAAAATCAAATAAGAGAAGTGGAGGAAAAATTGGAAAGAGAAATGAGAAGGATGCAGGAAAAGTATGAAATGAGGGTCAACAGCCTGACTGAGGAAAACAACACCTTAAAAATTAGACTAACTCAAATGGCAAAGGAGGCCCAAAAGGGCAATGAGGAGAAGAATGCCTTAAAAAGTCGAATTTGCCAGATGGAAAAAGAATCTCAAAAGTTCACTGAGGAGATTCATTCCTTCAGAGTTAGACTGGAGCAAATGGAAGCTAATGACTTTATGAGAAATCAAGATGCTGTTAAGCAGATCCAAACAAATGAAAGATTAGAAGGCAATGTGAAATATCTCATGGGAAAAACCACTGACCTGGAAAATAGATCCAGGAGAGACAATTTAAAATTATTGGACTACCTGAAAGCCATGATCAAGGAAAGAACCTAGAAATCACCCTTCAAGAAATTCTCAAGGAAAACTGCCCTGATGTTTTAGATCCAGAGGGCAAAATAGAGGTTGAAAGAATCCACCGATCACCTCCTGAAAAAGATCCCAAAAAGAAAACTCCCAGGAATATTATAGCCAGGTTCCAGAATCCCCAGATCAAGGAGAAAATACTACAAGCAGCCAGGAAGAAACAATTTCAATATTGTGGAAACACAATCAGAATAGCCCAGGACCTGGCAGCTTCTACACTGAGGGATCGAAGGGCATGGAATATGATATTCCAGAGGGCAAAAGAACTGGGAATGAACCCAAGGGTTACCTACCCAGCAAAACTGAGTATTTTGTTTCAGGGGAAAATATGGTCATTCAGTGGAATAGAGGACTTTCAAGCATTCTTGAGGAAAAAACCAGAGTTGAATAGAAAATTTGACATCCAGACGCAAGAAGTAAGAGATGCCTGAGAAGGTAATCAGGGAAAAGAAATCAAAAGGAACTTATCAAAGTTGAACTATTTACATTCCTATATGGAAAAGCAATAACTGTGACTGATGATATCTTTCTCACTATGAAAATAATGGAAGAAGGGGGTGTGGTCATATGAATACATATGTGAATGTGTGTGTATATGGTTACAGTTATATATGGATAGAGGGCATAGGTTGAATTTGTTGGGAAGGGAGAATACTCAAGGGATGAAATTATGAGGTGAGAGAGGAAAGTGGCAAGAGGAGATGGGGAGAGACATGGTAGGGTAAACTATCTCATGTAGGGAAGTGGGTGCAAAGGAGGGGGAGAATAAGGAAGGCTAAAAAGGCAAAACCACATTCACATTGAATTTGGTTCAGGGAGAAATGACATACATACTAAATGGGATATCTCAACCTGCAGCAGGATAGGGGGAAGGGGGATGAGAGGAGGGATGATGGATGGGAGGGCATCCTTGGGTGAGGGGAGGTTGGAAGTACCCACTATAGAAGAGGGACAGGATCATGTAGGGAATGGACCAGGTGGGGGTGGATGAGTGGGAGGGAATTATAAGCAGCCTTGTACAATATATCTACTATGATAATGTTTTGCATAGCTAGACATGTACAACATATACTGAATTACTTATATCCCAAGAAGGAATGGGTGACAAGGGAGGAAAAATGGATCTGAAATTCAGGTCGTAACATTAAATGTTTCAAATATATATATAAATACTATTATTAATATCTTTTGCCTATAATTGGGAGATAAGATGTGCAGGCATTGGGACACAAAGATTCACCTTCCTCTAATGGAAAAGTCGATGGGGGTATGGGAGAAGGTATGGGAGAGAGCAGATTGGAGGAAGCGATATCTTGTGGGACTGCTATTCTGGGAGGTTGGGTAGGGGAATAATGGGGGAAAATGATTGTAACTCAAAATCTGGCGGAAATGAATGATGTAAAACAGAAGTTAATAAAGTATTTGTTTAAAGAAAAAAAAATAAGAATAAAAAAAAAAAAAAAAGAAATAGTGAAGGCTGCAGGTGGAGCAGTGAATGAGCGCCGGCCCTGGAGTTAAAAGGACCTTGAGTTCAGAGCCGGCCTCCGATCCACACAAACAAAAAAGAAAAAAAACCTACTGTAACCTTGGGCAAGTTAACCTCAATTGCCCTAAAGGCGGCTAGGTGGCGCAGTGAGTAAGAGCACCTTCCTCTGAGTTGGGATGACCCTAGATCAGATCCGGCCTCAGAAAATGAGCACCCACGCATAAATAATGACTAGCCGTGTAACCTTGAGTGTTACCTTAATCCCAATTGCTTTAAAAAAAAAAAAAAGAAAAAAGAAATAGTGGAAAGAGTGTTGGGCTTGGATGCTAACTTCATGACTCATCTTTTTCTATTCTGATAATAAACATTTAAAGACACCCATTTTCTTCTTAGGATACTTTAGTTGCATTCTAGATATTATTATAATAAATTTCAAAAATTGTCATTTTCTTCCATGTGATTATCATTTCTTTGATTTGCTCTGTGACCCACTCTTTGATGGGTTCATAATTTTGTCTCCATTTTGGTTTGCATCTTTTACTTGCATTTCTTTTTCTCTTTACTATTTTAAAAGGATTCTATATTTACATTACTATAACTATATAAATAATATTAATTAGTGATTAATAATTAGCAATGCAATGTAATATATAAATAAATTATCATTTAATTGCATTGATTTTATTTAATTATCTTCAATTACTATGACTATTTTTTTAATTTCATTTAATTGACTACAGTTCCTTTGGGGGCTAGCACATTATCTCGTATGAGTGTATGTAACATGGATTTTAGAAATATGTGTAATCTGTCATAGCCCCATTTATAAATGGTCATAGATCTAATCTAGTGTTCCCAGCAATATATGCGATGTTTTCCTATTTATTAGCTTTTTGTTCAGTCTTCTCTGTGCTCCAAATCTTATATGCCAACCATGTCTTCATACCCATAAGAATTAATACCATGATATGTATTCCTATTCTAAAGAAGTCAATCTCTTTACGAATCCAAACCAATGAAACCATCCCCTCTCCATCATTTGGCACATACACAGGCCAGATAGGAATACCGATATAGAACCATAAAGGCATTAAAGGCTATCAAAGCCAATGCCCTCATTTTATCGGTGAGGAAGCTAAGGCCCAGAGAGAGGTAAATTTGTTTGATATGGCCAGGGTCACACAGCTAATAAATAGCAGAGGCTGACCCAAGTTTTTTTTTTCCCCTTCAATTCCACTACTCTATTCACTGTGCATACATATACATTATATATATATATATATATATATATATATATATATATACACACACACACATATACATTATATATACACACATATACATTATATATATATATATATATATATATATATATATATATATATATATATATATATATCAAGGTCTTAGAAGGCTACATGTGGCCTCTAGGCCACAGGTTCCCCACCCCTGATAAATTCTCAGTTACCCAGGCAATACAAGACAATATAATATAGAAAAATTCCTGCTTTGGGACCTTCAAGGAAACTTCTACATGGGGAGTCAGTCCCTACATTAATGAAACCACAAACTCAGATTAATAAACACACATGAAGACAATACACTTCTATCATCAAAGATCTAGCCTTTATTTTCCTCTATTCTCTCAAGCAGAAAGAATTCCTTTTTGGTGGAGGTGTGACCTCAGACTCTGAAAGGATATGCTAGCAGAACACATTATTAGGTCCTTGGAAATTGATATGATTTTAATCACTGACCTGACGATTGACTGTTGTGCCTGTCACCTAAAGGCCCACCTTCCTAAGCAGCATGAAAAAGTAGACATTGATAGCTTTCACAATTGTTGATGACCACCTTCTAAGATATGGAGAAGTGATGGTTATCAGTAGAGGCAAAATTCACCATCAATCATGTGCGTCATTGAATTAATAAGAGTAAAATGTGTCTTTCACATCTATTTACATTCATTGGGAAGGGAAACCAAATGTCCAAGCTTACAGAATCACATGATTCGAACAAACCTTGGCAAGATCTTTAGCAACCTACAAATCACTTATCACTGTCTCTGTTGCATCCACAGATCATTCTTGTTTTTTGCAAAGCTATACCAATTTTAAATCAATCGTATCAGAAAGACACCTTTAAAAAAGTCCCATCTGCTAGAGAGCTAGAGATAAAAACTCTAACAATATTACAGAGATATGAAGGGCGGCATTTTTGTTGCTGTCTTTTGCTTTATTATCATGAAACCCTTTTAACACTTTGAACATTTTTTTCTGTAGAAAATGTTAGCATTTCGACCATCCTGATAATTTTATTTCTGGACTGAGTGAAGGTAGAGCAGTATCCTTGAGACGATTTCATTTTGGTCATCTCCATAATTCCATAAGCCGTGGTTATATGCTGTCTCAACTGACTGAAACCAAGTGCTTCAAGGCACCATGAGCAGAACTACAACAGAGTTTCTTTTTCTCTCCACAGAAGTCGATTATACAAGAGAACACTAATTAGTAAAAGATTGCAGTAATAAATTGAATATGGTTGATTTCATGTCTGATCCTGCCATAATTGGCATTTTTTTCTGTCCTTTATGTTCAGGCTTATGTCACCAAAGAAAAAGTCCTACCTCCTTTCCTATAATAACAAGAGACCAAATAATTGAACACAATATATTCCATGTCCTAATTAGTGGGTTATTGGAATTTCTACTGCTCGACATATTTAGTTTCATAGTTACTGGTGGGGGGGGTGGAATAATTCTAGCTCTTTGTTTTGAAAGCATTGCAATCAAAATTTATTAAACCTTTAAAGAAAAGTTATGCTTGGTAGAAGACAAAGCTTTCTTTCATTCTTTTTAATAATAATAGTATTTATATAGCATTTGAAGATTTTCAAAGTGCTCTATAAATATTATATTTGATTCTTTTAACAACTCTGGAATGTAGGTGCTATTATCCCCAATTTACAGGTAAGGAAACTGAGGCAGATAGGGATTAAGTAATTTGCCCACATTCACACAGCTAACAAGTGTTAAAGGCAGGATTTGAAACGAAGTCTTCCTAACTTCAGGTTGAGTACTTCCACATTTACAGGTTTTTATATTTCATCCAGCCACTGGAGGTTTTTTACGTGGGGTAATGGAATGGAAATACCTTTACTCCAAGTAGTTCACTATGATAACTAAGTGGAAGAAGGACTATATTAAGGATAGACTAGACCATTCAGCAGGGTGGAGGTGATGTCAGATGAGAGAAGATATATATAGGAGAGATGTCATGATTATAGAATTTGGTAATTGATTTCATATGGGGAGAGAGATTGAGGTATTGAGGATGATACCTTGGTTGGGAATATAGGTGGCTAGGTAGATGATAATCTCCTCCACACTAATAGGAAGATTGGAGGACTTGGGTAAAGGTGATGAGTTTTGTTTTGGACATGTTGAGTTGAATATGTCTACAGGCAACTCACGATATGACTGATCACTTTCATGCCTGACTTTACTGTGCCAGGGCACTGTCATTCACCTTATTTCTTTGTCATCTGGACTCTACTTCTCCTCATTTCCCAACTCCAATCAGATGCCATGTCCTACTCATTTTACTCGCAAACTACTTTTTTTTATCTGTCCCATATTCTTCAGTCCCATGCACTATAACCATAATCTTTAACCTGTGGCATCTGTAGCTTATGTTTATGAGAGAATTTATCCACCTTGGCCATTCATGCTTTCCAATCAATCAATCAGCATTTACTTAGTACTCCTCTGCTAGGGAACCAAGCTAAATGCTGAAGATGCAAAGGCAAATAAAAACAATCATTTCACTCAAGGAGTTACCAATCCAATGGGGAAGACAACACATAGATAAGTAGATTCATAAGGGGGGAGGCTCTAAAAGTCAAGGAAAAGGCCTGCAGAAGACAGCATTTGAACTGCATATGGAAGGAAACCAGAGACTCTAAGAAGAAGGAAAGCCCTTCGAGTATGTGTGATAGCCAGTGCAAAAATACAAAGATGGAAAATCAGTGTTTCAAAAACAGTAATTAGATTGGCATGAGTAGATCACAGAGTATATGGTGAAAGAAAAATGCATGAAGACTGGAAAGGCAGGAAAGGGACAGATTATGATGGTTTTCAATGTCAGTCAAAGAATTGTTTATTTGATCCTGCAGGTAGTCATCATTGGAGTTTATTGAGTAGTGTGGCTGACATAGTCAGACCTAAGTTTTAGGAAAACCAGTTTGGCAGCCAAGTGAAGAAAGTATTAGAGAAGGGTAGACACAAAAGCAGAATGACCAATCAATCAGGAAACTATGGCTATCATCTAGCTGAATGGGAATGATTGGATGAACTAGGGTGGTGGCTGGGTGAGTGGAGACCAGGGGATCATCATGAGGTTATGTGAAGGTGGTTCCTTAATTTCTGAAACCTCAGACTTTCTAAGTACTCCCTAGATTTTTCAACATAATTCCCAGGGTAGGGGCATTGATTATTTTGTAAGTAAGGTATACTTAAGTCAGGGAAAGTGTATTCAATAGAATGTCAAAATAGTAATTCATTAGGAGAATAAAAAATATCGATAAAATATCCAAGAAAGCCAAGTGCCCCATCCACAATGTCATGATGACTTCCTTGCCCACAGGAGCTATGTTAAAAAAGAGGCATAACAACATAGATGACCTGAATTCAAATCTTACTACATCCTTTCTATGAAACCATGCAAATTAGTAGCAAATGATTCTATGAGCCTGGCTTTGCTCATCTCTGAAATAGAGCTAACAATGTAAGGGTACCCATCCCCCCCCCCAAGGGTATTATGAAGCTCAAATAGGTTAATTAATACATGTACAATGCTTTACATAATTTAAAGTGCTTCAGAAATGTCTGCTCTCCGTAAATGTTTGATGAACTATAATGAGTTGAATTGAATTGCTAACAGATGATAAACCATCACTTTGGAAGCAATCTGCAAAGCAAGTGGTGGCCATATCATATCTCCTTCAGTGACAGGTTCTAGCTCACTATCTCATTCTTGCATGAAGAAAGGATACAAGAGCTTTCTTTTTTTTTTTTTTTTTTGCTTTTTGGAGGGCAATTGGGATTAAGTAACTTGCCCAAGGTCACACGGCTAGGTTTTTTTGTTTATGTGTGCGTTAAGTGTCTGAGGCCAGATCTGAACTCAGGTCCTTCTGACTCCAGGGCCGGCACTCTACTCACTGTGCCACCTAGCCGCCCTGCAGGAGCTTTCTTTTATCTCCATCAGCCCCTTCCCCCCACACATAAGCTATGGCTAATATGGGAATCTGTTTTATTTGACTAAACATACATGTTTTCAAGGCATTTTTCCTTCCCATCTCCCAAGTTTTCTGAGGGAACAAGGGAAAATGAAATAAAAAAGGAAAAGGGAAAAAATAAACATAATTTTTAATGCTAAAAAGCATATAAGAAAAGTCAGAAAGTCACAGACAGGAAGGATAGCTTTGAAAGTTACAACTTGACTATATTATTTAGTGTAAAATCCTCTTTTACTGTTCTGTTATGTGTAGGAGAAGTTCTGGTTAATTGTGGCTCATATATGGAAATGCTTATTTGAATTGTTTTTTGTTCTTGCTGCTGTTGGGAAGGAAGGAAGGAAGGAAGGAAGGAAGGAAGGAAGGAAGGAAGGAAGGATGGGAAGAGGGAGGAAGGGATGGAAGGGATGGAAGGAGAGAGGAAAGAAGGAAGGTAGGAAGGAGGGAGGGAGGAAAGGTAGGAGGGAAGGAGGGAGGAAGAAAGGAAGGAGGGAAAGAAAGAAAGAAAGAGGGAGGGAAGGAAGGAAGGAGGAAAGAAGGAAAGGAGGAAGGAAGGAAGGAGGGAAAGAAAGAAAGAAAGAGGGAGGGAAGGAAGGAAGGAGGAAAGAAGGAAAGGAGGAAGGAAGGAAGGAGGGAGGGAGGGAAGGAAGGAGGGAAGGAAGGAAGGAAGGAAGGAAGGAAGGAAGGAAGGAAGGAAGGAGGGAGGGAGGGAAGGAAGGAGGGAGGAAGGAAGGAAGATGAGAAGGAAAACCCTGGCTCTGGAGTCAGCAAGCCAGCAAACCAGGTCTTGCCTCTGGTGTTTACCAGTTGTGTTTTGCATGACCTTAGTCAGGTCACAACCTCTCTGGTTCTTCAGTTCCTCATCTATAACATGAATGGACTGGACCAGATAGCCTCTAAGGTCCCTCCCAACTCTAACTTTTGATCTAGTTTCTTCTCTGGGTGACACCTGTACCTGGAAGGGTCAAACTCTACATTTGCCCCTGCTGGGAGAATAACAGCCACATATGAAGAACCTGGGGCCCTGAGTGACAAGGCTGTAAGCTAGTTTTCCTGGACTTGGCACAGCTGCCTTCAGGAGAAAAGAGCAGTGTTGGCTGCTTGCTGCTGGAATGCTCACTGTCAATCCTTGCAGTCTCTGAAATAACTTTAAAAATGGAAATGGTGAATCACACCAGCAAGTGCAGTGCAAACACATTTCAGTCTTCCAAGTATCACTGCCCTCTGGGAAAGCAGCACAGCAGGCCTGGGAAGAGGACAGCCCCATCTCCCTTAAGCCCAAGCTTCTTGGGCCAAGGAATGTTTACAGAGCCAAGGGCCAACGGAACCATCTCCTCAAGACTTGTATAAATGCATAAGCTTCTGGAATGGCATTTTTAGGTTTCCTAATATTAACATTCCAAATTTAACCGGGTTGAAAGGGAAATTAGTTTGTGTTACTATACGAGGAAATAAAAAACCTTTTAACCTCGCAGACTTATATTACCTGAAGAATTCTCTGAATGATTTAGCTGAAAGAGATACAGAACTATGCATGTAATAACAACAGCTGATGTTTCTCTAGCTATGTGTGCATAGGTATGTGTGTGTGTGTGTATGTTCCATGGATGCCTGTGGCAGTCTGGGGAAGCCTATGGGACTTCTGAGTGGGGGCTTGCATTGAAGGCTTGCAAAGCACTTCACATGTGTTATCTCATTTGATATTTGACATTTTGATAACAACCCTTCAAAAACAGATATTATTATCCTCATTTTACAGGTGAGAAAACAAAGGTGCAAATAGGCTACGTCAGTCTTATCAAAGCCAAATAGAAACAGGGGCCACTAAACCATGCACATAAGTTTCCCTGAAGGTAACATATTAATTTAGAAAACTACATAGTTAAGATTAACTATGTTTTATTGCATTTATTTATTTTGTCAAATATTTCCTAATTATTCTTTGATCTGGTTTGGCCTGATTAAAAAAATAATTTGAATTTATATACTGAATCAAGGTGTAGAAAACCAAACAAAAAATAGTCCAATAAAACTTGTATTGTTAATTATTCTTATACCAGTTTTATAGAGAAAGCATGTGTGTGTGTGAGAGAGACAGACAGAGACACAGACAGAGACAGAGAGAGAGAGAGAAAGAGAGAGACAGAGAGACAGAGACAGAGACAGAGAGAAGAGAGAGACAGAGATAGACAGAGGAGAGACAGAGACAGAGAGAGACAGAGACAGAGACAGAGAGAGATTTGCAGATGTGATTGGTCCAGGGACTTAAGTGAGCCAGATAATAATGCTACAAAAAGGATTCAAAACCAAATCTCTTGACTTTAACTGCATGCTGCATCACAGGAAAAATTTCAGTCCAGACTGAAAGGCAGAGAAGGAGCCATTATGTGATCACAGTTACAAATCAGGAAAGGAACTTTCAGGTCATCTTTTCCAACTGCCTTATTTATGGATAAAGTAACTAAAGCCTGGAGAGGTTTAATGTTTTTGCCAAGGTGGTAGCCAGAAGAGATGGGATTTGAACAAAGGTCCCTCAGTATCATCACCCAAAGTCTAGAACCTTCAGTTTTTTGACAGAATATTATGTTCACAAAATAAATTTTGATCAAAAAAGAAGAAAAAAGCTATTTGCTGCATTTGCTATAATTAAATCTAAATCCTTTATCAGAAATATAATACAAATTGTAAAAAGAATAGCTCTTCAACATGTCTACTGTATATGAATGAGTTTGTGGAATAAGGCAGGTAAATCTGGAAATGTGCTCCAGTCTTATCCACTCACCTGCATCAGTCGCTGTAACCAACAAGATGCATTTCTCCTTCTTTTCTCTATCAAGGCTCTGTATCACTTTGAGTTCCCCGCTGGGTGAGAGAACAAAGGCGTTATCTTCATTTCCACCAATGAGTGTGTATGTAAGTTTGCTGTTGGACCCTTGGTCATCATCCCTTGCTACAACCTACAAAAAAGAACATTTAATACAGCTAATAGTGGGAGGAGGAGTAGACAAGGAAGAAGAGAGGAAAGGGTGGTTATAATAGATGATATAGTGATCTATCAAGAAAGAAAGAAAAAGAAAAAAAGAAAGAAAGAGAAAGAAAGAAGGAAAGAAAGAAAGGAAGAAAGAAAGAAAGAAAGAAAGAAAGAAAGAAAGAAAGAAAGAAAGAAAGAAAGAAAGAAAGAAAGAAAGAAAGAAAGAAACAAAGAAAGAAAGAAAGAAAGAAAAAGAAAGAAAGAAAATATGGTAACCAGAGGGGTCATGAGGATGAAATGAGAAAATGGATGTAAATAAAATACTTTGCAAACTTTAACATGCTATCCAAATATCAGAGTACCAAACTCCTCCCAATACCTGCCTTTATAGAGGGCAGAAACTGGCCTCTCATATAACTCCATTTTGCATCTGCTTCCCTGCCTGGCTGAAATTTCACAGAATGAGGTACACTGCCTTATTAACTTCCAGGCACCCCCTGGTGTTCCCCTAACAACAAAACTCTCTGGAAAAATATTACATACATATTATTTTTCAGTTTAATCTAAATATTTTTTAATCTTTACAGTTAACAATATAATAAATCAAGTCCTGATTTGTACCCGTTGCCAATTTTTGAATTATAAATGCTCATGCTGAAAATTTAACAGTTAGTGGTTAGAGTTGATTCCAGCATATGCTTTATTTAAAACTACCAAATTGCTATATATTTTCTAGTAGAAGATCCATTTCTTAAAGATAGGGATTATTTCTTTTTTGACTCTGTATACAAAATGCCTAACAGTTTATTGTGCAGTGTTCAGTGCTTATTATATCTGTTAAATTGGACTTGTTGAATTTAAATTGAATCTGTTACTTTGATTTAAAGTTTTTATCTGTCATTTTCAGAAACACAGAGAGAGATATGTGGGTAATTATACACACACACACACACACATATATATCCACATATACATATCTGTACATATACTTATATATGTTTGTATACATATATGTATACAAATATATATAATAAAGAGAAAAGAAAGCAATGAGGGATTTTTAAAGATTGATTCCTTCTGTCTCACATAGGATGAAAATGTAACTGCTTATGGTTTGGTCTCCCTACTATTTGATGTGAGAGTTTTCACTTGATCTATTTCCTCACCAAGCCAGATCACAGATCCTTAGGCAACCTGGAAACCCCCCACTCTCATGGGTTCACCATATTAATTCCAAACTTAGTTCAGACACCTGACCGACTTAGTCCATTTTAGTTCAGAATTCCTGATTTCA
Source organism: Gymnobelideus leadbeateri (assembly GCA_011680675.1). Classification (NCBI taxonomy): domain Eukaryota; kingdom Metazoa; phylum Chordata; class Mammalia; order Diprotodontia; family Petauridae; genus Gymnobelideus; species Gymnobelideus leadbeateri. The sequence continues at coordinate 49,518 of WOXC01005516.1, read as the reverse complement.
AGAGAATCACCATATGCCTCTCCAGTAACTGGGATCAAAAAAGACTTTGCTAACCATGCAAGGTACAATAGGCATGTTTGAAAGGAAAAAAATGCCTTAAATAGTAATAATTACCTTATTTCAGTGTACTAACCTGAAGAATTGTCTTTGGCAGAGTGCCTAGATTCTCGGGGACATTGATGGAATATGGTGACAGCTCAAATACAGGAACAAAATCATTGATATCTAAGAGAATAATGTCCACACTGGTGGTGTCCATCCTGGGGCTGCTGCCCCGATCTGCTGACTGAACAGTTAAGGAGTATGTTGGTTTCTTCTCTCGATCCAAAGGCTTAGCTACAGAGAGGATCCCTGTCACAGAGTCAATTCTAAATTCCTGGTTTTCATTTCCACTGAGGACAGAATAGCGAACTTGTCCATTGGCCCCTTCATCTCCATCAGTAGCATGGACTTGTACTATGTCAGTCCCAGTCAATGTGTTTTCATTAATTTCCACTCTATAAAGGGCCTGTGCAAAAACAGGGTTGTTGTCATTGATATCAAGGATGATGACCGCCACTTCCGTAGATGAAGAGAGAGGTGGCTGACCTTTGTCAGTTGCTACCACAGTGAGAGTATAGTTAGACACTTCTTCCCTGTCTAGCTCCCCAGTGAGTCTCACTTCTCCATCAATAGTCCCAATAGTGAATTTGTTTCCCAAAGGATTCAGTAGAGTGTATTCAATATAGCTATTAGGGCCACTGTCTCTGTCAGTTGCTTGAGCTTTGAATACGACAGTATCGGTGGGGGTGCTTTCTGGAACATAGGTCAGTTTGGGGGAAATGAAAGTTGGGGCATTATCATTGACATCCAGTAGAATGATAGACACTTGAGCAGTGCTGGTGTAGCTAGAGGCTGGAGGGAGGGGCATATCATGGACCTGAATAACCAGGTTGTAGAAAGACTGACTTTCCCGGTCCAAAGTCTGCCTGATTTTTAGAATACCATCCTTGTCAACGGTAAACTGACCAAGGCTGTCCCCTGAGGTAATGCTGTAAGACAACTGGGAGTTAAGCCCTGAAAGAGAGGAAAAAGAGAGAAAAAAATATTACTTCCCTTCGAAGATATTAACCTAGGTTATAATAAATATGTTGATAGTTACTTTTGCATTCTTCTTAAACTCTGAACCAAGAATAATAACAGTTGTGCAGTTGAGTATCCCCACTAATTACATACATAAATAAAAGTACTTACATGTTATATTCTGTTCTCAAGAGATATGCATAACAGCTGTGTGTATCACCCTACTTACTGTAGGATTAAAACACTATTAATGATTTCCAATAAGCAAAGGGGAAAAAAACACTCCAGAGTAAAAATATACTAACTCCAGTCTTCTTCAGTTCTATAACCATTTCTCTCAAGGTAAATTTTACAGAATCAAGGCATTTTTTAAATATCTTCTTTGAATGAAATGATAATAGTACAATTATATTTAAAGTACTTTTTTTTACTTTAAGAAGCTTCTTCCTTTAATATGACCATTTGTTAATTTGTCCCTATTCAGACCACATTTCAATGTGTCTTTATTTTTTTTTTTATTTTTATTTTTAAGCAATTGGGGTTAAGTAACTTGCTCAAGGTTACACGGCTAGTCATTATTTGTGTGTGGGTGCTCATTTTCTGAGGCCAGATTCGATCTTGGGTCATCCCAACTCCGAGGCCGGCGCTCTTACTCACTGCGCCACCTAGCCGCCCCTTTAGGGCAATTGGGGTTAAGTAACTTGCCCAAGGTTACACGGCTAGGTTTTGGTTTGTGTGGATTAAGTGTCTGAGGCCGGATCCGAACTCAGGTCCTTCTGACTCCAGGGCCGGCACTCTACTCACTGCGCCACCTAGCCGCCCAACAATGTGTCTTTATTTGAAAGAATTTCAGAATGAATTACTTTATGCCAAATAATTTTACAGATGAAGTTTAAAGTACTTCACCTGTGTTTTCATTTACAGAGGGACTGTCCAGGTGGGGGAAACTTCACCTCTTAATGGAGGTTGATACCTTTGTTGTAACTGAGTCCTAGAGAGTTGCCTAGAGCATTGAGTTTAAATGACTTGCCCAGAGTTACAGTTACACAACTAATATGTGTCCTAGGAAGACTTGAACTCAGGTCTCCCTGATGCTCTCTATCCACTACTTCCTAGCTTCCTCTCTTTTATAAATGAAACCTAATTAATACTGATGGAGACATCAATGAGAGCATAGTTAATCTAATTCTTCTGCTAAAAAAGGAAGGAGTTGACCAGGTGCAGTGATGGTTGGGGGAGGAGGCACTATGCTATAGAGGAAAGAACACTTGATTTGGGATCAGAGGACCAGAGTTCAAATCCTGGGTCTGACTTTTATTACCTATGTCCTCTTGGGCAAATCACTTAGCTTTTCTGTTCCTCAGGAACCCTCTGTTTAAAAGAAAGGTGTTTAATTAGATGCCTTTAAGGTGCCTTCCAGGCTTAAACAGAGGAGCCTATGGAATCACTCAATGGATGAACAGCTAATTTTCCAGTGGACATTAAAAGTATATACTAAAAGCAGATAAGGAAGCCTTGTCAATTCACCCCCAGGGCTGACTACTGAGCTTCTGAGGCCAGAGGGGTTTGATTTTAAGGATAAAATAGAGTTTAGCATTGGGTCTTGAGTCAGAGCACAAATCAAATTTCTGGTGATCACACCAAGAATGGCAGCTTTTAAATCCAAGGGAATAAAATACAACCAATCATACCTTCCTACAAGGCAGATGTTATTAGGGCTCTAACACCCAATTTTCTTTTAAATACCATCTTAATCCAAGAACCCACTGCAAATAGCATTATTAAGTGCCTACTCTGTACAAGACACAGGAGAATCTGGATAAATGAAGATGAGACAGAAAAAAGTCTCCCTGCTCTGCCTACTACTTACATTCTACTGAGGAGGTGATATGAACAGAGAAAAGGGGTGGTATATAATATATAAGCCATAAATAAACACAAGAAAATTTAAAGATGGAGAAACAACTAACAACTTGGAGGATAAAAATTATAAATATCTTTCTCTTCTCTGCCTCTGTCTCTCTTTTTTTCTCTTGTCTTTTTATCTCTCTGCTTTGGGGTCACAATTCAAATTCAGGTCCAAATTTAACTACATATGCAGCCTTCTTTATACTGTACTATGGTCCTTCACCATTAACATTTGATCCTCACAATATGTAATTTAAATATACAGAAGGCAGATTTTTTTTTATATATATATATTTGAAACATTTAATGTTACGACCTTGAATTTCAGATCCATTTCCTTCCTCCCTTGTCACCCATTCCTTCTTGGGATATAAGTAATTCAGTATATGTTGTACATGTCTAGCTATGCAAAACATTATCATAGTAGATATATTGTGCAAGGCTGCTTATAATTCCCTCCCACTCATCCCACTCCCCACCTGGTCCATTCCCTACATGATCCTGTCCCTCTTCTATAGTGGGTACTTCCAACCTCCCCTCACCCCAAGGATGCCCTCCCTTCCATCATCCCTCCTCTCATCCCCCTTCCCCCTATCCTGCTGCAGGTTGAGATATTCCATTTAGTATGTATGTCATTTTCTCCCTGAACCAAATTCAATGTGAATGTGGTTTTGCCTTTTAGCCTTCCTTATTCTCCCCCTCCTTTGCAACCACTTCCCCTTGCTTCTTCTACATGGGATAGTTTACCCTACCCTGTCTCTCCCCATCTCCTCTTGCCACTTTCCTCTCACCTCATAATTTCATCCCTTAAGTATTCTCCCTTCCCAACAAATTCAACCTATGCCCTCTATCCATATATAACTGTAACCATATACACACACATTCACATATGTATTCATATGACCACACACCCTTCTTCCATCATTTTCATAGTGAGAAAGATATCATCAGTCACAGTTATTGCTTTTCCATATAGGAATGTAAATAGTTCAACTTTGATAAGTTCCTTTTGATTTCTTTTTCCTGATTACCTTCTCAGGCATCTCTTACTTCTTGCGTCTGGATGTCAAATTTTCTATTCAACTCTGGTTTTTTCCTCAGTAATGCTTGAAAGTCCTCTATTCCACTGAATGACCATATTTTCCCCTGAAACAAAATACTCAGTTTTGCTGGGTAGGTAACCCTTGGGTTCATTCCCAGGTCTTTTGCCCTCTGGAATATCATATTCCATGCCCTTCGATCCCTCAGTGTAGAAGCTGCCAGGTCCTGGCTATTCTGATTGTGTTTCCACAATATTGAAATTGTTTCTTCCTGGCTGCTTGTAGTATTTTCTCCTTGATCTGGGGATTCTGGAACTTGGCTATAATATTCCTGGGAGTTTTCTTTTTGGGATCTTTTTCAGGAGGTGATCAGTGGATTCTTTCAACCTCTATTTTGCCCTCTGGATCTAAAACATCAGGGCAGCTTTCCTTGAGAATTTCTTGAAGGGTGATTTCTAGGTTCTTTCTTTGATCATGGCTTTCAGGTAGTCCAATAATTTTTAAATTGTCTCTCCTGGATGTATTCTCCAGGTCAGTGGTTTTTCCCATGAGATATTTCACATTGCCTTCTAATCTTTCATTTGTTTGGATCTGCTTAACAGCATCTTGATTTCTCATAAAGTCATTAGCTTCCATTTGCTCCAGTCTAACTCTGAAGGAATGAATCTCCTCAGTGAACTTTTGAGATTCTTTTTCCATCTGGCAATTTCGACTTTTTAAGGCATTCTTCTCCTTATTGCCCTTTTGGGCCTCCTTTGCCATTTGAGTTAGTCTATTTTTTAAGGTGTTGTTTTCCTCAGTCAGGCTGTTGACCCCCATTTCATACTTTTCCTGCATCCTTCTCATTTCTCTTTCCAATTTTTCCTCCACTTCTCTTATTTGATTTTTAAAGTCCTTCTTAAGGTCCTCTATGGCCTGCAACCCGCTCATGTTTTCCCTGGGGCTTTTGGAGCAGGACTTCTGACCTCACAGTCCTTTTCCCGCTCTATGCCCCCAAAATAGGAGTCTAGGGTTGCATTTGTCTGTTTCCTTTGCCTTGGCATGTTGCCACTTAATTGCTTGACTTTTGGGCTTGTTGCCACACTATGGCTTTAAGGCCAGATAGAGGAATTTTCGTCCTGAATGTGTGGGGGGCAACTTCCGTTTCTGGCAAGCTGTAAACCCACCCACGACTTCCACCCTAGATCACAATCCAGATCCAGGGAGGTTAAAGCAAGAGCGATTACCCCCAAGACTGATCGCTGGATCTCCCCACGATGTGTAGGCTGGGAGCCGGATCTGCCTCTGAAAACTACCAAATGGCGTGTCTCCTCAGTGGCTTCTAGCCCCCAGGGGAGGGAGCTGACGCATTCCCCAAATACAGGTCCCAAAGTCCATAGGACACTAACCTCTTACTTTGTCCTAGGCAAGTCTATGTTGATAATTCTGGCGTCTCCACAGTTCCTGGTGTTCTGGGGTTCCTCCAGCAGGCTGCTGGCCCTGCCGCCCTGGGGGTAAAACCTCGGCTCACGTGGACCTGGGCTCGGCTCCTGCGCTCTGCGCGCTGCCGGCTCCCAGACCACTGCGCTGGTCCTTCCTGCAGGGTGCTGGGCTGTCCTCAGCGGGAGGTTAGCTTCTCTGTGTCGTTCTGTGGGTGCTGGGGCTCCAGAAGTTTTTCAAAGTCCTTTTTTACATAGTTTGTGGAGAATCTGGGGGCAGAGAGGCTTGGAGGAGCTGTTTCTACTCTGCCATCTTGGCTCTGCCCCCGGCAGATTTTTTTTTTTAAGCAATTGGGGTTAAGTAACTTGCTCAAGGTTACATGGCTAGTCATTATTTGTGTGTGGGTGCTCATTTTCTGAGGCCAGATTAGATCTTGGGTCATCCCAACTCCGAGGCCGGCGCTCTTACTCACTGCGCCACCTAGCTGCCCCTTTTAGGGCAATTGGGGTTAAGTAACTTGCCCAAGGTCACACGGCAGATTTTTTTTTTTTTTTTTACAGTAATCTGGGTCTAGAGCTAAGTTAGAGAATGACCTTGGAGTGGATTACTTAGGAGAGTTTTCCAACACTCCCAATGATCCCAAACAAGTTTGGGTCACAATCTACATGGTTGATACTTGTTGAATGATGCTATCTTGGAAGAATAAAACTATGAATCATTCAAGGGACAGTGGAGACTCACGGTTGGTGAAAGTCATGTAGAGGCAAGAGGGAGAGATTTCCAGGCATGGGAAACACACTTAAGATTATTCTTTTGATCATATGGGTTTAGAGATGGGAAGCAGATGGTCCTGTGGAATGGACATTGGACCCTAGAACTTTCCTCAGCACTTGAAGCGTTCTCAGCCTGGAACATCTCTCTACCATGACAACCCCCTCTGAAACTGATGAGTCCTTTTTGGGGGTTTCCATTCTGGGGCCAGACCCAGGTCAGCCATAGTTTATTCCCCACCTAGATATGATTCTTAAAATTTGACATGATGTCTCTACTTGGGTGACTTCTCCCACTCCCCCCTCCCACACCAGCTTCTTTTTATGTGTTGTCTTCTCCTGTCAGAACGGAAGATCCTTGAGGACGGGGCCTCCTTAATTTTGCTTGTATTTGTATTCCTAGCTCTTAGCACACTTCCCAGGTACATAGCAATTGCTTAATAAATGCTTCTTGTTCAATCTAGGAAACGAGATAGATTTTAGTTTAAATTCCTCTTTTTTACCCATTAGTTGTAGGACTACAGTCAAGACTCTGAGCCCCTTTCCTCATTTATACATGTTGTACTGACTGTATAGGGCTGCTGAGGACCAAATGAGAAAAATAAAGCATGTATGGTATTGTACAAAATTTAAAATGCTTTAAAAATGTCAGTTATTTATATTATTGAGGCAGAAGAAGGCACCCCCAAGAGAAATAGCAACATGCAAAAAAAAAAAAACAATAAAAATTGAACTGTATTTTCTAGGTGTCTGTGTTTAGATGGATGGTCACAACTTGTCTTCAGAATTGATATGTGACATTTGGCTACGAAAGGGTGGCCACCCAACACAGACACACACATAAACAAATTCATTCGGAACCCTCTGATGGATTAACAGTAGGATTCCTATTTCAACATTCTGCTTCAAGCTGTATAGTACATTTCTGGTGTGAAAACAAATAATAAAAAGGTGGAAAAAATTTTTTAAATGTCAATGTTATTTAAACCAGCTAAGGTTAGATTGCAGAAGACAAGAGTCAGAAAACCTGGGTTCAAATTGTGCTTCTTCTACATTAGCTAAAATGACCTTGGGCAAGTGTCTTCACTTCCCTGGGCCTCAGTTTCTCTTTCTGTAAGATGAGAAAATTGGACCAGATGGTGTTGAGGGTCCCTTCCAGATCTCTACGCTCCGATGTCCTTGTCTGTGATCCAGCAATGTTTGAGGGTTATTGATATTTAAACAATATGGGAAAAAATTGGAAGGCATAGTTTAGTTAACTGTTCAGTCAACTAGCATTTATCAAGAGCCTTGTATGTGCTAAATGCTAGGGATGAAAAGAAGTTAAAATAATGACAACAACAAAGTTCAAATAACAAAATTGTTGCTATCCTCAAAGGACTCACAGTCAAATAGGGGAACAACAGCAAACAACTATGTAAAACCAAACCACAGACATTTGAATTGGAGATAATTGACAGAGGGAAGTTCCTAGGATTATTTTGGGGGGGGGGCATTAGCAATTGGGGTTAATGGCTTGTCAAGGGTCACACAGACAATAAGTGTCTGAGGCTGGATTTGAACTCAGGTCCATCCTGATGCCAGGGCTAGTGCTCTATCCGGTACACCATCTACCTACTCCTGGATTTAGAATTAAAAGAGAGCTTAGAATGAATCTAATCCAATTCCACCACCACTCAGAGAATTAAACAATATCAGGACCAGCCTCTGGCCCCAAAGAAGCAAGAAACAAAGGCAGAGTTGGAACCAAGTCTTCTCACTCCACTAACTAGTCAATGCAGAAAGTGACTTGGCTAGTATTTCTAGGCTAGGCAACAGGCTTGCTGGTAGCAGAACACCACTGGCTTGGCCTCTAAGGTCTCCTTCTAGCTTTACCCTCATGATCTTAGAGTCCCATGTTACAGAACCTGTACGTGCCTCACTTTTCGCATTTGTAAACTGAGGACATTAGACTCAGTCTTTATGATCCTTTCTGAATCTAAATTTATGACCCTATGAATACAAAACAGCAGCCATTCTTTAGTGGTGACAAATGTTGAAATTATTTAAAGTTTTAGGAGTCACGAAAATGACATCACTTGTGGCAGCTAGGTGGCACAGTGAATAGAGCACCGGCCCTGGAGTCAGGAGGGCCTGAGTTCAAATGTGGCCTCAGACACTTGACACACTTACTAGCTGTGTGACTTTGGGCAAGTCACTTATCCCCAATTGCCCTCCAAAATGCAAAAAAAATGACATCATTAAGTAACTCTGGTTGTAGGACTAAACTATAAAGTCTTTGGTATAGGACAGATTACTATTCCTCTATGGGTCTTAGTTCTCTTATTTACAAAATGGGGTTGTGGGAGTTAGATTAGAGAAGCTCCAAGGTCCCTTCTAGTGATAAATCTAGACTCTATGACCTGATCTTGCTCATGTCAAGAATGTGTTCTCTGCCTCATAGACTTTAGTATTTTTCAAAGCAAAGTTTAGGTGTTACCTGCTCTAAAACATCTTTCCATGACACCCATTATAACCTCTGGAAAATATTTCAGATACAATTTTTAAAAATTAGTGTATAAATTTTATGTCCTCGATAGAATATAAGGTCATTGATGGCTCAAACTGTCTTGTTTTTGTATCCCTAGGGCCTTGCATAGAACCTTGTTCATATGGGCCACTTACTATTTTTATTAGTAGTTACATTTTCCTAAATTGGATGGATACGATAGCATTCAGCAGATCAAAGGAGAGAGGCACTTTAGAACAAGCCAAAGCAACCATGCATGCAGGCAGAAATTGCTATTTTGCTTAACTTGGGGTAACATTAGGTTAACAATACAAACACCAAAATAAATGGCAAGGGGAGAAGGAATTCCCTGTGTTTGAATCACATTTGCTCAAGCAAGTGACTTTAGAAGCTGCACTAATTAAAGAAGGAGAGTCTGAGAGAAACGCAACCAGTGGAAAATGCTTCATAAAATTCTCCATTTCCATAAAAGGAAGAGTCAACAAAGGCATCGAATGAACAGCACTCATCCCGTGACTGTAACTGAGCCTCTGTAATTATCAGGCAGAAAAGCCGTATCTCTTTTTCTTTCTTTCTTTCTTTCTTTCTTTCTTTCTTTCTTTCTTTCTTTCTTTCTTTCTTTCTTTCTTTCTTTCTTTCTTCCTTCCTTCCTTCCTTCCTTCCTTCCTTCCTTCCTTCCTTCCTTTCTTTCTCTTTCCCTCTTTCACTTTCTTTCTTAAAGAAAAAAAATATCAATCCTGACCAGGTTATTCAGTGACTCTGGACATGTGCTATACATCTAGAAAATATATGTTGACATTTTAAAATGCAGAATTACTTGTGAACTTTTGTGTTATCTTTCAAAATGTGATGTCCAGAACCATTTTCTTTACACAGAATGCTCAAAACACAAACAGAGTAAATGTATTATTTTGAAACTCTATACTTCACCCATCCATGTTGGAATTTGGTGGGATTTTAACCTTATAATCCTACTGGAAACAATCTAGTTTTGTACAATTAGTGGTCAGTGTGCTGAAAGCATTCTACTGAATGATCATTCCAATACCTTTTACATCACCCATTGATTGAATTTGTCACATTTTGGAAAGGGTTGTATATAAAATTATGAATAACCAGCTATAGTGCATTTTATCATAATTCACACTTCAGTAGCTTTTAAGATTTAAGGCTTACAAAGTGGTTTTCTTTTATGTAAATAGTGTATTACTATCGTCTCCATTTATACCAGTAAGGGAAAGTGAGGGGAATGGAATGGATACTTTTTGAGTATCTATTTGTGTGCCAGTCGATGTGCTAAGCATTACTGTCTTAACGACCCTGGAAGAAAGAGATTGTCATTATCCCCATTTCATAGATCAAGAAACTGAGTCAGACAAAGGGTAATTGACTTAACCATAGTCATATAGCTAGTAAATGCCTGAGGAGTATTTGAACTTGATTTTTCTGACTCCAGATCCAACGCTCTATCTGGAAGCCAAGATCTTCAGAGGCACCCTAGTCCAAGAGGTAGCTGACCAAGAATTCTCTGTAAGTAGTTTTCTATCACTTCCACTACTTAGAACAGTGTCATACAGTTCACCAAATGCTGAATTTGGGGCCAGATATCAATGATTCTCATTTCATCTCTATCACACCACCAGGTATGACATTAGGAACACTAATTCAACCTCTCTGAGCCTCCAATATATTTTAAGGTTTACAGGGACCTCATCATGTCCAGTCAATTGACTGATTTGTACCTGCCAATGTGAAGAAAGTTCTACCTGTGCCACATGCTTATCTTCAATGGAGATAAACCAACTTCATTAGTTAAGGAACCCATGAAATGCAACCACTTTTAGGTCTCTGATGACTATAGAATATGGTGCCTACACTTAGCGACCCTAATGAGGGCCAGATATGCAAAGTATTCTACCACAACTCCTTGACTTTCCCATATTCTGAAGCGTATGTATGTGTTGAACACTGTTGTCCTCAAATATATAATACCTAGAAAGTTACTGCAATGTTTTAAGACTCTTTTGATTCAAACAATCCCATATCCCTGGGTTCCAATCCCACGACTGACACTTCATGTGTGATCTTGGATAAATCATTGAATCTTCTTGGATCTCAGTTTCCTCAGCTATAAAATAAGAATGTGGACTAATATAGTACAACTTCTAAAAGAGAGAACATGTTTACTAAGGTAACTGAGTGGTCAACTTTCAGTAAACAACTTTATCAAAATCCTTTTTTTTTAGTCATTATCTTTGAATGTTATAAGGAACAGGAAATCTGTCTTATAATTCAGGTCATTTGGCAGGATACTATTCTGATAAATATTCCACAATGAAACAATGATACAAGGTTGCTTGAAATATCAGTCAGTCACAGTTAAAGAAACAGCACATAAAAAGGTGGCCTATGTTAAGAAATCTACACAGGTGATGTATCTGTATTTGTATATTTTAGGAAGGTTCATCTCCTCTAGCAATTTCACTTTTAAATTTTAATTCTGAGACAAAATACATTCCAGTTTATTGTCTACATCTATGATGTGTTTTCTGTAATTCATGCTGGGTAAATCATAAATCCCTCTTCCTGATCTTAAATTGAGACCTGACAACAAAAATTCTCCAAACACTAGGTCGAAGGCAAATTTTGAATTTCCTCACCAGAGCTCTTTAAGCCAAGGCTAGATGACCCCTTGCTGAGGAGAGTGTCAATGAGATACTTGATCAGTCACTATTTGGACTAAATATCCCCCAAGGGACCTTCTAGACTGAAGAACTCTTAATTAAGTAGTCACATTTTAAAATTGTTCAGGAGCCAATAAAGATATCCTAGTACATTCGGCTGATTAATTATTCAGTTCATTGATTTCTCAATTTTTATAAGTGGTTGTATTAGATAACACATTATAACTCAGAGCTTTGAGAGACAGTTGGATGACTACTTTCACCTCAGAGGGTTAATGACTCCTTCTCTTTGATAAGGCTAACCTTTTTCTTTGTTGCTTTGATCCCATCAAGCTTCCTTTTCTCTTCTGGGAGGCTGCCCCATAAAGTACTTTTCTCTTTGAGGAGAAAGTTGGTCAGCCTTCATTATCCTCTTGACTTTGTTTCTGCCTTTCTGGACTTTATACCACATCCCCATGTAGCTTCCCTTTCCCACTCCCCAAACTTTACCAACATTCCCCTCCCCCCACCCACAACATATACAGACACTTTTCACCTCCCTTTTATGTGTCATCTTTCCCTATTAAACCTCCTCAAAGGCAGGTACTGTCCCATTTTTTTCTGTTTGTTTGTTTTACCTATATCTCTGGTGCTTAGCATGGTATCTGGCATACAGGTAAGTATTTAATAAATGTTTGTTGTCTTGCCCTGCCTTACCTCATTTCTAACTAATCATGTAAACTAGAATAGAAGGTTTCTTCTTAGATCTTCTTGGCTATTGATTCAAGCTAATGATTGCTACCTCTTATTCATTCCACCAAGAAAATCCCAAAAAGACTCATCTATGTTCATTACCTCTGTTTCCTCATCACTCAAATCCTTGAAACCTAACTTTGCAAGGAAGCTACTTTTTCAAAGCTTCTATGTGCTAAACCAAATGACCTTTGTCAGCCCTCATCTTCTTTGAACTATTGGAACTTTTGGACACTACTGAACAATATTTCCTTTTGTACACTCTTACTTTCCAAGGCACTTGTTTCTCCTAGTTCTCCTTCTTCCTGTCTTTTTACTCCTTTTCAGCTTCTTCTGCTTGATCAATATTCATTTCACATGCCCTTATAGTCTGAGTAAATGTATTCTTCCAGGTACAGTCCCAAATCTCCTGGCTCTCTCTCTCTCTGCCTTCTTTCATTTGGTGATCTCATCTTCTCCCATGGGTACAATTATCTCTGCATACATGACTCGTAAATTCCTACACATAGCCCATGTATGTACCCTAAACTCAAATGTGACATCTCAAAATGACTGTTAAACATCTTTGTCAGGATGTCCTGCTGACCCCTCAGCTTCACAATCCCCCAAAATGCTTATCACTGTCACCCCATACTCACAAACATTTCTTTCTCTGTTGATTGAACCTTTCTTTACCCGGGCACACAGGTTCATAGATTCAGATGATACCATTCACTCCCATGGCCTTCTCTATAGTCATGCACCGTTTCTCACCTTTCAGAGTAGTTAAAAGACTTGACCAGGGTCACAAAGCTATGGCAAAAGTGGAATTTAAACCCAATTTTACTGATTCCAAATCACTGTTATTTACTACATCTCATAATGAAGTGATTTTATAACCATAAATAACATTAAAGAAATCTGAACCTATCCCAGAAGAATAAAATTTACCACTACAGAAATTACCATCATTAGCATCAGTGACATTAAATATAAAAAGAATGGATCTGAGAGATGGGCAATAGAAGGCTATTTGGATTCCTTCACGTAGCTATCTCTCTCTCCCTCTAACCCTTACATTAAATGAATGCTAAACCTAGGTCTGACCATAACACTTCTCTACCCCAAAACTTTTCTAGTGGTTCCCTATTGTCTTCTAAACAAAATCGAAACTTCTCAGTCTTGCATTTAAAGCGCTCCACAATCCAGATACAAACAACTTCTTGAATATTACACCTGTCACATACTCTATATTGAAGCAAAATGGAATAATTGCTCTTCCCAGAAGTTATCTCATTTTTGTCTTTGTATTGCTGGGCTTAACACAACACATATATTTAAGAACTGTCGATTTGTATTTAATTAAGAGTTCTCAGTACATAACAAGATATATTGGTAGAGGAAGACCTGAGTTGAAATCCTGTCTCAGATGTTTATTAGTTCTATGGCCCTGAATAGTCATGTAATCTCTCAGTCTCAATTTCTTTATCTATAAGATGTATGTGTGTGTGTATGGGTACTTGATGAGTCTCTAAGGTCCAAATCTATGAGAGACATACTAGAATCCATTTAGTCTAACCCCACATTTTACAGATGAGAAAACTACGACCTAAGGAACCTAAACGATTTGCTAAGGTGACATGTCAAAAATGGAATTTGAAGAAAGTAAGAATCATTCTACTTTGCCTCTCTGCCTCCCTCTAGGGAATCTTAAAACATTTGAAACAGTGCACACATTCTTTGGTTTCAAATTGTTCTACACCCCTGTCCTTCCGTACCTTCAATAATTTTTCTGCCTTCTAAATGATATTTATAATTGACCCTGAGAGGAAACAAAAGAGTATAAAATAGCAAAGATAGAGTACAATACTGAGATTGCTTAAAGGTCATCCCAACCCATGAGAGGCAGAGTGGTATAAGAGAGTTAAGCCTATATTATATAGACTGTCCTGGGACTCCATGAAACCTGTTTTCTTACTTCTGGGGACTGAGCCTTTCTTCATTCTTAACAATGCAGGACTGACTCCGGTAGGACCCATGAGGGAGACTATAAGAACCTCTCTCCTCCTTGACTTAAGGAAAGCTAAAATGTTCGCATGACATTCTAGACTATTTTACTCTTTACTATTGTATATTTGCCTTGCTGAAGAATGGCCAGTGAAGTCTGGTTTCAAAAGAAAATTTGTAAATTTTATTTGCAAAGACCTCAATAAAGATAAGATTGTTACAAGTCATAAATGTTAAGGCTGGGAAGGATCTGTGGAGATCACCTTGTCCAATTCCTTTCATGCCACAAATGAGGAAACAAAGCACGTGTGATTTTATAGTGTAGTGGAAAGGGGGCAACCACTAAAGTCAGAGAACCGGGGTTCAAAACTTACTTCCAAAGTTTAAAATCTGTCTGGGCCTCAGTTTCTCCATTTATAAAATGAGGAGGTTGGACTAGATGAATTTTGAGAGATCCCTTACAGTATGAGATCTGTGCTCCTGTGTGAGTTGCATAAAGTAATGTTGGCAGTTAGTAGCATGTCAGGATTTTAACCCAGATCTCATCTAAAAAAGAGAGGGTTGGAAATGGTGGTTTCCCTTCCAGTTCCAAATCTAGGGCCCTTACAATTTTCTAAATCTAAATCTAAATCCTAAATCCAGAGGGCTCATCTTGATGCTCTTGTTCCAAAGATACAAAGGTATGCAAAATCCCAGTAGAATATAAACTCCTTGAGGGCAGGACCAGCTCAGTTTTGCCCTATACCCCAAGTACCTTGCACAGTGCCTGGAACTTAGCAGGTCTTAAATAAAGTCTTGCTGGATTGAATTAAGTCAAATTAAATCAATTAAATTAAAGCATTTGGGCTCTAACAGGACAAAGAACATGCTCAGAAACAAGGATTCTAAAACATTTGAGAAATGGTCATGATGTTGAACTGTGTTTAAAAATTCAGTTATGCTCATAAGGACTATTGACTTCCAATAGTCATAATTAGGCACCCATTTGAAAATATTTCCTTGAGGGTTTTCTCTGTAGTTCTTCCCTTCTGAGATCTTTATTTATCCTTGACATTTTATTAAAGAACTCCAATTCATAGCATTTATAGCTGTCAGAAACCCATACAAAAGGTAGTAATTATAGCTCTTACCTTGATAAAGGGAACTCCTGTAAATATGTGTTACACTAAATTCACAAAAGGCAGGAGAAATACTTTTTAATGAGGATGAACAAGAAAAATTATTTTATAACAGCTAATAATATGTCACAAATAAAGCTTAATGGTATACCAATTACTCACCGTCATCAGCATCAGTGACATTAAATATAAGAATTGTGGATCCAAGAGGTAGATTCTCCATTAAAGAAGTGCTATACGAAGACAAGCTGAAGACTGGTGGATTGTCATTCACATCGAGAATATTAAAATAAACTCGGATGGTCATGAATTGTCCTCCACCATCTTCTGCACGGGCAGTGAGGATATAGTACTGCCGTGCTTCATAGTCTAAGCTTCGAGTCAAGTTAAAGACTCCAGTGACTGGATTCAGGAAAAATATCCCATCTTCATCATCTTCACTCACAGTGTATGTAATTTCTCCATTCATGCCAGAATCATCATCCGTAGCTAAAATGGCAGCCACTAAAGAACCTGGAAGAGAATTTTAAAATCCCCCAAAATTAATTCTCTCAGGATCATTATTTCTGGAGAGGTGAAATCTCAACCTGTAATTTCATTAGTGTGGAGAACTCCATCAGGGTGAAAATTCTATCAGCTCAGATCAGTCATCTGCCAAAATGTGTAATCTTAGAGAGTTTCATGGGGCACTGTGAAGTTAAAGATTTACCTGTGACATTGGCTTCTTGCTATCCCACAAAAAAGATGCTCCATCCCTCTGCTCCAGGATTTCTTCTTTCTCTCCCCATGCTGGCAATATTCTTCCTCTTCTCTGTTTACTGACTTCCTTGGCTTTCTTCAGGTCATAACTAAAATTCGATCTTCTACAGGAAGCCTGTCCCCACCCCATTTCATTCTAGTGTCCTCCCTCCATTATATCCTATTTATCCCAAATACCATTCAATTTTGTATATTTGTTTGTTGTCTCCCCCACTAAATTGCATTTCTTTTTGTATGCCCACACTTAGCATAAGGCCTGGCCTATAGTCATTGCTTAATATTGATGAATTGACTAACTGTGGACATATTCAATTCAGCAAATGCAGTTTTAAAAAGTCATCAGTCACCTACTATGTCTCAGTTGATATGCTAAGTATTGAGTAAAAAAAAGGCACAAATGGAAAAGCACTCATTCTCTAAGACCTTACATGGTATATAATATGTATTAGAGTTTATACTCGAATCTAGGCCTCCTGGAATACAAAGTCAGCTGGTCCTCTTCCCACTTTACTACTGGAAAAATAAAACTACCAAAATAATGCCAGGTTCGTTTTTTGACAAGTTTTTTTTTTGTTTCATTTTGGTTTTGCTTTTTGGAGGGCAATTGGGGCTGTGACTTGCCCAAGGTCATATGGCTAGTAAGTGTAAAGTTTCTGAGAACAGATTTGAACAAAGGTTCTCCTGACTCCAGGGCCAGTGCTCTATTCACTGTGCCACTTAGCTGCTCTGAGAAGTTTAACTAAATATAAAAGTGTTCACTCCATCCCAGGAAAGGAATGTGTTAAGGAATGTGTTAAGTGTAAGAGTCTACTGACGGAGATATTTGCATTCTGTAGGTATTTACTATATTAATAGAGGCAGCTTGGTGGCACAGTGGATAGAGTGCCTGCCTGGCCTGGAGTCAGGAAGATTTGAATTCAAATCTGACTTCCAACACTTATTAGTTGTGTGACTCTGGGCAAATCACTTAATCTCTGCCTGCCTCAGTTTCCTTAGCTGTAAAATAGGGATACCTATTACATAATACCTAATTTATGGGATATTTATGAGAATTGAATGTAATGATAACATTTATATAGCATCTCCTATGTGCCAGGCATTATCTTAATAACTTTATAAATATTTCATTAATTAGTAAACACTTAGCTTAGTGCCTGGTACATAGTAGGTATTTAATGAATGCTTCTTCCTTTCCCATTTATAGTGTCCTAATATTCCTAAATGATGCACAAAACATAGTATGTATATCCACATTCAAGCATAGATACATGCACAGAGAACAGAGCTCATCTTTGTAATAGATGGAAAACATTCTCTTTGGAATACAAGTAACATTTTGACTCATGCATGGCATTATTTGTTATAGCATACTATCATAATATAGTGGAAAGAAAACTTGGCCAGGAGTCAGAACTCTTGGGTTCCAATGCCAACTCTAGAACTTCTTAGCCCTATGACTTCAGATAAGTTATTCAACTGATCCCACCTTCAGTTTCAACATTGGCAAAATGGAAATAAGATAATAGGACCTTCCTGACCTGCCTCCTTGACATTATTAGGAAACTTCACAATTTGGCTTCAACCTCCTTTTTATCCAGATTTATCTCATATTACATAATTTCATGTATTCTGTATGACAACTAAACTGGAATCTACCAGGGCCTCCTCCCCATTGTCCCCTCTCTTTGACTGGATGGAATGCTCTGCTTCTTAAAGGTCCTCCCTTATTCCTAGGGACAAGCCTTATTCTATGAAGCCTTCTCTAACATTTTTACTCCTCTCCAATTCCCTGTCCAGAAGAAGGTAACCTCTCTCCATAAATATCTCATAGAACTTTTTCCTTGATTTCTCCTTGAACTCATGATCCCTTGAATCAATCATTTGTATACATGCACCAAAATCTCATGTGGAAAAACGATGATTTCTGTGGTACTGTCCACTACTGAAGTAGTACCTTCAAGGGTACTTTCAGTGAATCTACAGAGGATGAGTTGACATCATACTTTTTGTTGTTGTTAAGTCAGTTAAGTCATGTCTGACTCTTCAGATACTGCAGTTGTTTGCCATTTCCTTCTCTAGCTCATTTTACAGATGAGGAAATTGAAGCAAACAGAATTAAATGACTTGTCCAGAGTCACACAACTATAAAGTGTCCCAGGCCACATTTGAACACAGGAAGATGAGTCTTCATGACTCTAGGCACAGAACTTTATTCACTGCACCACCAAGTTGTGACATAATAATTTTAGTCAACAGCAAAAAGCAGTGTTTTATCTATCTATGCAATAGTCCATAGGACATTAGACTAGAGTAACAGCAGAAGGACAGTTCATCCTAGGGCAGTTTCTACCTGAGCCCTATTAAAAAAAAGATGAGAGCAAGAAAACAACAAATGACTAGAACATAATAGGTTAAGGTCGGCCAAAGGTCTTATGTAAATCAGTTCTCTTGATTCTCATAACAGTAAAGAATGATTACTCTCTACAAAACACATACACAGATGTAAATCTAAATATACAAAGAATTCATTAAGAGCACTCTAAGAATTGTTATGAAGAACCTTGCACTTCATAAATCTTAGAAACTTCAACTTCCTGTGTTTCCAGAACCTACAATTCTGGGAAGATGTTTCTTTTATGGTTTAGTCCAATCTCATCACTTGACTTTGTATTGGTGTATTATTATTACTCTGACTCTCTTCCCATGTTGTTAAAGAAAAGATGAAAGTTCAGAACTTCTACTAGGTGATACAAGACTTCTATTTGGGTAAAAACCTCAATTATCAAAATATCATTAACATAAGCCATTATCTTCAAGTATAAACAAATAAGTCAGTTTGTGTATGGTGAGAATGATTGAAAAGATCAAACCTATTTCAACCTCTCTTCTTAAAGACTAGATAAATTTGACTTGATCATTGTTACTTCTATTTCAGATGAAGTAAAATATCAAATGACTTACATACTTAACAACTTGCATTGCTCTTTGTGAGAGCATTTCCAACTTTATTTTTTTTCAGGAAAAAAACTTTATTAAGATACTATATTCAATAATCTGTAGCCAATTTTCTACTTGTAATCTGGTATTAGAACTATAACTCCATGTAGTGACCTTTCCAAGTTAGGATTATGCATTAAAAATCCTCCTGCATAGTCTCCTCATGGTAGAAGGTACTCCAGGCTTTGTCAGCAGAATATAAGCTCTGGAAGCTTCTATAATGTTAGAAATACTTGTAGCAATGACTGGAAGATTTGCATTGTGTCTGTTTCTCAATTGGCCAAGGACTGGCCTGGATTACAATGAAGATGTTCATCCAAAGTTATCTACAAATGGATGGGTGATTTTAGTTATGGCCAAGTAAAAAGTCAATCTTTGGGTATAGAAAGGCATATAATATATATATATATATATATATATATATATATATATATATATATATATAAATGTAGGAAGGTAGATGAAGATATGTCCATGCTGTTGAAATCACAGAACTATGAAATATTTCCATAGTAAACTAAGAAATGACTTAAAATCTCAGAGACTTTTCTGTAGCTATTCTGATTGAGGCATAATGGATTAATAAAAAGAAGAATGACCTCAGCACATAAGCAATTTGCCAAACTGTGAGCATTCTTATATATCATGCTGTTTTTCAACAAAATTTCATCATGGATAACCTCAAGCAAAATTCCAGATTCAACCTTTGGGTTTGTCTGTTAGAAAATGTAACAGATATTTTATATAGTAAGTAATTAAGTGGTCATTCCAACTCCCATATAAGCTGCTCTAGGGAAGGGATAGCATTTCATATTTTTCTTTTTATCCCTGCTGTCTAGGAAAGACATTATACATCCTAGGAACCTAACAAATTATTACTAAAATGACCTTTAAATATTTGAAAACATTCTGAATTAATTCTAAAGACATAAGAATTCAGCATCTAAAAAAGGGGGTCCTAACCATCATAATTTATTCAAGAAGGAACTGAAAAGTCAAACAGAATTTTAGGGCAGGTAACTATACCCATGAGAGATTATTAAGCCTCTCAAGGGCCAGCAATATTTTTTATGGCAAATAGTTCCTATCGAGATTTAATTAAAATCTGTTATCAATAACAACTGAAGAAGTGATGGTAAGGGTCAAAAAGGATAGTGACAGAAGAATGAGAGTCTTCTTTTCACTTACCAGGTGTGGTGTCTTCTGGAATGTCAAAAGAGTAAACAGGTCTGGAGAACTTGGGTATATGGTCATTCACATCACTTATGGTAATGTTTATCCTCATATCTGAAGACTGTAGTCCATCATCTGCTCGGACCAGCAGGGAGTACTTAGAACGGCGTTCTCTGTCCAAGCGCTTGGTGGCAATCAGTTCTCCTGACTCGGGGTCAATATGGAAGCTGTCATCCGCACCACTAATGATTGCATAGGTGACAAGAGCATTGGCACCCTGGAAGAGAAAGAGAAGGCACCTAAATTCCCCATGAAGGAAGAAAAATAAAAACGAAGGTCTTTTCTTGTGACCAAATCAGCAAAATAATATTTATCCTGTCAGACTTTGGCTTAAGTATTTTTAAGTCCTGTTGTTCTCGTTCACCCTTTATTTTGGAAGATGTTCAATGACACTAGGGGGTGATGTCTTGACTTGTGCATGAATTCAATTTAAGTGAGGTAAAGTTACACAAAGTCATCGGGCTCATTTTCGCTTCCAGAGTCATCAAAATCCAGTGGCAGGACAAAAGTCAAGATGACTGGAGATGGCCTGGGATGCAGAGGGTGACCTTGGCATTTTCAATCTCTAACCAAGGTATAAGAGCTCCACAGCACCTGCTTCAGCTGCCTTCATGACTTTTGGAACAAATTATTCTGATCTACCCATTCTGCTGGGGAAAGTCTTCACAGTCTTATGGTAAACATTCCCCTTAATTTTCAAAAGGGAATGAGGCTTATTGGTTACCTTCAATCTGGGTTAGCCAGTCTGCCAAGACAGTTTTATTAGTGTGTGGTCACTGCACATGTGATAGCTTCTTGGAGCCACAGGTGAGAGTTGGGTGAAGGTGAACACCAAAGATGAATGAGCAGCCCTGAAAAGGATTTAACAAGCCCTCACACTAGAGATGCTAATCTTCCCTTAACATCCCATACATCCCTTAAAATCTCATACTATGGAAATAATGAATCATTAATCACTCTTTCATCTAGTTAACAAAAAAAAAATGAAACCTCTACACTATGTGTTAATACTTTTAGACATTCAACAAAGATATCGAGTTAGCTAGCTTCAATAGACAATGTATTTTGATGGCTCCCATACTGAAACTGGAATCAGAAATCAAACAGCATTTATTAAACACGTACTATGTATCAGAAAACGTTATAGACTTTGGAAGAAAAAATGCAAAACTGAGTCATTCCCTGACAGCCAGGACCTTCGAGCTTACATTTGGTGAGACAATGTGTTCACAGATAAGTAACTATAGGTTATGTAGAAAACCAAAGGCTTTTGTTTTGTTTTGTTGGGGTAGGGGGAAAGTTGATGAGTTCATCAATACAGAGAGGTTAGAAAGAAGAGAGGACCCATGACAGAACCCAGGAATAAAACTGTAGACCCACACTTTGTGGTGGAGCATGGATGATAATTCTACAAAGAAGACTGATAAGGCTCTGTTTGGTAGGGAGGAAGAGAACCCATTATGGCAATGCCATGAAAATCCAGAATATGCAAAAGCAGAATGTGAACCACGGGGAGGTCAAGAGGAATGAGAAAAGTCATTGGCTTTAGCAATAAAAACATCATCAATGAACTTGAAGGGAGCAACTAGTGAAGTAAGGTGGATGTGAGCCCAATCACAAGGATTGAGAAAGGAATAGGAGAGGAGAAGACAGAAGCTATGACTGTGGAGAACTGTTTTCCCCTGGTAGTTTGTCTTTGAAAGGGAGAAAAGGTATAGGATAACAGCATAAGGAAACAGTAGGTCCCAATGAGGGCTTTTTTTTTTAGATGGAAGACACTTGAACATGTTCATAGAAAACACAAGAGGAGCCTGTGGATAAGGAAAGGGTGAAAAATATAGAGAAAATAATGAAAATGAAGGAGCAAGCTCCTAGGAGTATGGGCAAGAAGACAGGATCAAGTGTGCAACAGAGACTCCAGGATTATCAAAGATGGCCACCTCATCCTCTGAGAATGGAGCAAAGGAGAAAAACAGGGGGAATAACAACTAGGGTGGGAAGGATTTGAAGTGTATATATAGAAAGGACAACATGAATAATGA
Organism: Gymnobelideus leadbeateri; assembly: GCA_011680675.1. Lineage (NCBI taxonomy): Eukaryota > Metazoa > Chordata > Mammalia > Diprotodontia > Petauridae > Gymnobelideus > Gymnobelideus leadbeateri. The sequence continues at coordinate 27,259 of WOXC01005516.1, read as the reverse complement.
GGTAGTACAGAGGATCACGTGTTGTACTTGAGTCATGAAGACAAATTCAAATACAGCCTCAGACAACTTATTAACAATGGGACTCTGGGCAAGTCACTTAACCTGGCACATCCTCAGTTTCTGACTCTGTAAAATGGGAATAATAGTACTTCACATGAATATTTTGAATATCAAAAGAGGTATTATAGGTAGAATGGTTAAAAAAAAAACCTTAAAGAGCTATATAAATGCTAGCTATTGTAGGAAGAAAGGGTGCATGGAGAATGCCCTCAATTTTTTCAATGAAGTATGAAATTAACCCCTCTGCCAACAAGGCAGGAGGAAGAGATGGAGCAGGTGGTTGGAGAGAAAGTTTGGAAGATTAAAATTCAAATGTGTGATTATAGACAAATTGCTTAATCTCTCCCAGCTTAAGAAAATTTCTTAAGATGATATTATACATGTGCTGTGGTCTACAGAGGTAGTTCATAAACCTACAGGATCATATAACATTTGTGGTTCTAGATTGCTCTAAATGAGTTTTTATACCAGGGTAACAATAGACCATTGACATAATAATCTATGTGCCAGATCTTTGGCATTAGGGATAGATGGATAGATAGATGAGAGATAGATGAGAGAGACACAGAGAGAGAGAGAGAGAGAGAGAGAAAGAGAGAGAGATACAAATATAGATGCAGATATCTATATCTGTGTACATATGTTTATGCATATATACCCACATATATGTACATGTGTGTATGTGTATATTTATATATGTGTAATTAGTGGATACACACATATCTCCTTCAATGGCTGGGGCCTGAAAAACAGGTCATTAAACATGTACATGTATGCACATATATGTATAACACACAGGCATATATGTGCATGCATACATATTGCAAAGATGTGTGGACATACATCATTCAATTTCTTGGACCTGACATATATATAGATAGGTCATCATGTATGTATGTGTAGGTATATAAATATATGTATATATGTATACATACATATTCACCAATACACACAGAAATATACCAACATATATGTGGGTATGTATATAATTTCAAGAAATTTATAATTTATGAGGGAAAATAAGCCACACATATGGAAAGATAATTAAAATATGAATAAAAGTCTCTTAGTGTAAAATGAGTATTGGATTTGGAAGGAAGAAATAAAAGACCTTGCAAGGAAAGAAAGCATCATGAACAAAGCCCCCAAACAGAGCCAATTAGAATTCATCTGGGAAAGGGTCTTAATTCAGAGTAATGGTAAGAGGCTGAAAAGTAGGTATTAGATTTTTTTTTTTTTTTTAGATCATGAATGTCAAGCTAAGAAGATCTGACAAAATCTTTCATCTAGGACAAATACAATGTCTTATACATAGTAGATATTTCATCAACATCAATTTAATGAACAAAGTCACTATTTCTCTGGGCCCCCATTTCCTCTACTGTAAAAGGAGTTAGACTAGATAATCTCAAAGGTTGTTTCCAAGTCCAATTTACAAAAGTCAGGGAGAATTTATCCTGAAGGAAAAGCATAGCCACTAATAGACTGTGAGGTGAGGACTGCTGGATGACAGAGGTATTTTAAGAAGAATCTGCCAGCAAGATGGAGGGGTGATAGCTTGGAATGAAGGGAGGCTGAAAATAAGAAAGGAGGAAGGAGTTCAAAGGCTCCTTTCCTTGTTCTGGTACCAGATGATAAGGGATTAAAGTCTACCAAGGACTGGTTACTGATTAGAAGGCCATTAGTGTCATTTGAAAGTACACTTTGATAGAGTGGAATTTAGATAACACTACTCTTAAAGCTCTTGTATCAGCTGCTACTGTTGCTGATTTTTAGATCAAAGCACTTCCATTTTCTAGTTTATTGACTATCTTTATTCTCCTTAAGTAATCACACCCAGGGTGCTTTTAATATTAAAGGCTTTAGAATTTACTAGTGTGTTTTGCTCACCTTCACAAGTTAAAAATTGAAACCAGAAGATTAAAACAGGATTGTAAGGCTTTTGTTTCAATATTTCCTTGTAAGTAATTGTTAACAATCTGAATTTGTTCTGTTTCCACAAATTGAATTATTGTTAGTGATGCTTCCAAAATTTTTGATAACGATTATCACAATCATGGCCACAGCAGCTCAAGAGGAGAGAGTTTGTTCTAACAAACCCCTCGGCTCTTTCAAATGTTTCAACATCAGAAACTGATATTTCATCAGTGCAAATTACATGAAAAAAGAGACAGGACCATCTGCTTTGCCACTGACCCCCAAGGACCATGGCACCTTTCCACCTGACATAGCTAAAGCCTTCTTCTACCTGTGTTATCTCCCCCATCAGACTGTGATTTCTTGGAAATTGGGGGCTCCATTACTTTTCTATTTGTACCCTCACTGCTTAACACAGTTTTTTGCTCATCATACATATAGTAAATGCTTCATTGATTCATTCATTCACACTGACTTCCAGAATTCCTTTAACTGGAAACAGGTAAGAAAACAAAGGCCAGGAATTCTCAAAAGCTTGTTAAAGAAAACACAGACTTTTGTGGAAATCTAAATCTAAATTAAAGACTATCCTCCTGACAAATAATCTCATTTCCCATAGACTTGTGATTCACCTACCATGCTAAGAATTAATTAAGACTTGATATTTTGAAAACGTAAAGAGTAATGATTTGGTACTGAAAATGGCATCACTTGGGAGCAGTTCTTGTCACTCTCTCTTAGGTGCTCTACATTCCGTCTCCTGCACTGTGGTCCTGTATAAGCTGTAGCCCATGTCTGGAATGCTCTCATTCCATACCACCACTTCTTGGAGCCTCTTGGTCCCTTTAAGTCTCTACTCACTAATTCTTCCTCCTATACAGGTCCCTTTTTGATATTTTGCACCTTAGAAATTATGACATTTACTTAATAGATTAAAAGTGCATTAAGACTTTTTGGACCCTCTCTCAATAAAAACAAACATATACACACGTGTATTCATGTATATGTGTATTTGAAATATATACATATATCATATATATATACCTACATGCATAAATACATACCTACATATACATATATGCATCCATAAATACATATATATATATATGAGAGAGACAGAGACAGACAGAAAGAAAGAGAGAGAGACAGAGAGAGAAAGTGAGAGGGCTAACAATATACCAAGAACCTCTTAAGCCTCCAACCCTGGGAGAGAAGATCAAGTAGAGTAAGCTTTGCATACACCTGGTTGTGTATTGGAGGGTGATTACTTTGAGCAGCCCCCAAGCCTGAACTGGCTCTCCTTGACTTGATCATTATATGGGACCAGGGGTTTCCCATGTATCTTGCTGCCAGCTATTGATCAGGGAGTGATAATTATATCAACTTTGCCTTTTGCTGCTGTGACAATCTACTGCCCTATGTTCTCAAAATGCTGAGCTGTAGGCAGCTTAGGTCTAAGTTCCCTTTCCTGGCCCCTACTTCTTGATTCCTCACACCCTTCCATGTTAGCTCCATCCTCCTCATGTCCCTATCTCACACCTCACAATTCTCTCATATTATTGGAAACCTGGTGTTTGTTGTTAATAAACTGATCTTCATATTAGATCCTTGCCCTCCCCCCAGAACTTACACCACAAGTTCTCTGTATTAAGGATCAATTTGGGATGGCATAGAGAGAGCCAGCCTAAGCTCCAAGAAAAATTAGATTCAGGTCTTACCTCTGACACCTACTGACTGTGTGACCCTGGGCAAGTAACTTAAACTCCATTCCAGACAACTCCCTAAGACTGATCCCTGTAGGAGATGCTCACCTTCAGTGGTAGAAGGACTTTACTCACCCAGAGCTCACAGGTCATATACCTGTCCCTATATTTTATATTTCTATGTCCTGGTTTATATTGTTATCCCTAATAACATGAAAACTCCTTGAGAGCAGAAATCCTTTCATTTTTGTATTTGCATTGCTAACATCTAGTCACATATTGTTACATAGTAGGTGCTTAATATGTGCTTATATGATTGAATTGAATTGACATATGTTTTCTTCTAATTTTGTGACATCTCCTTTCCAATATTCCATAGGATGACTTTTTCTAGTAGGATGAGAGATAAAAGCAGAATATTTTCCCACTCTGTCCTTCACCAGCTGTGTTTAACCTCCTGCCCCATGCAGCTCTTATGTACTCAGGAGTATTTGGGATATGGAAAACACTTTCTTCTAATTTCATGGTTAAGCAAAACTATTCAATGAGAATTTTAGATTTCTGAGCTAACTGCATTTTAAAAAATTATATGTTCCATTTAACAAGTTTTTTGTTGTTTTGTTTTGTTTTTTTTTAATTTTTGCCTTAATGTATTTTCAGCTATTAAATCACCAGTATTCAGGACTGATGGGTAAAACTGGTGAGCTCTTGCAAATTAGGTAAAAGGCAAAGAAAACAACACAAAATAGTGTCTACTTCATGCATTTTTTTTTTAGCCTTGGAAAAACCTTGCCAACAACCTGACCCATAGAATGAGGGAGCTTTAAGATATACAATAATAATTCTTTTTATTTTTTGCTTTTTGGAGGGCAATTGGGGGGTTAAGTAACTTGCCCAAGGTCACATGGCTAGGTTTTTGTTTGTGTGTGGTAAGTGTCTGAGGCCGGATCTGAACTCAGGTCCTTCTGACTCCAGGGCCGGTGCTCTACTCACTGCACCACCTAGCCGCCCCCTACAATAATAATTCTAATGGGCCAAGAAAGTTGGGGGATGGTGGAGATTAAGACTTCCTTCCTTCCTTCCTTCCTTCCTTCCTTCCTTCCTTCCTTCCTTCCTTCCTTCCTTCCTTCCTTCCTTCCTTCCTTTCTTCTTCTCTCCCTTCCTCCCTCCCTTGCTCACCCCCTCCCCCCTCTCTCTTTTTCTTTTTATTCCATTTTTCCATACCAAAGGGCAACTAATGTGGCAAACTAATGTGGCAAACTAAAAAAACATTCAGTGGATGGCTGACAAACTTCTGGGCAGGAATAATGATTTAATTAGCTCTTATGAAAGGTCTCCTTATTTATTTCATATCCCCCAATACACAACATCAGCAATACCACAAGAAACAAATATTACATTTCCCTTGCCGAGCCATGGAAATAATGTTGCTTGAAAACATTCTGCTCTCCAGAGGAAACCCAGAGACAAAGGCATAGGGGAAGGAATTCTCAAAGTAAATAGCTATAAATTGCAAATGCATTTTACAGCTTTAAGTAACATTTTCAATAACAAGTCAAGCCCTAGGAAACACAGCACAATCAACCCAGTCCAGTCCATTAGGGTCTGAATCATTATGTTTATACAGAGAGATTCAAAGAGTAACATGCTTCATTAAAGGTGCAGGCACGGGGTCCCCCCCCATCTGTACCTTACACGTGTCTCAAATGATATTTAAATGAAGTTCTACATTAAACCTTTGCTAAACTAAAGCCATATAATTCCTTTCCTCCAAGGTCCTCCTAAAGTAACTTGGATATATTAGCTTTAAAGAATTAGAATATCAATAGTGAAATGAAAAATAAACAAAAACCAAAATTCATCATCATCGACCGGTGCAATGCTGGTAAATGAGCCCCACACTATGCAGCAGCAGTTATTTGGTTGTTTTCATGGCAGACTCTTTTTGACCCCATTTGAGGTTTTCTTGGCAAAGATGGAACAGTCTGCCATTTCCTTCTCAAGGTATTTTACAGATGAGGAAACTGAAGGAAATAGGGTTAAGTGACTTGCCCAGGGCCACACAGTTAGTGCACGTCTGAGGCTGGACTTGAACTCAAGAAGATGAATCTTCCTGACTCCCAGTACAGTCCTTTACCAATTGAGTCACACAATTTTCATATGATGTACAAACTATGTACAAAATATGGTTTGTAGAAAGAAGATCTGGGTGGCTATTTTGCTATTATATCCCTGTTTTGCAGAGAAAGAAACTCAGGCTGAAGGAGGTTGTGAAGGGTCAAAGAGCTACCAAGTGTCTAAAGCAGGATCTGAACTAAGTTCTTTCTGAGTCCAAGTCAAACATTCCGATGAAAGCACATTGTATACTGTTCGAATTAAATATAAGCTTCTTTAGGGCAGATTTCATTTCATTTTCAATTACGCATAGCTAGCGTAACCTAGCACAGTGTCTGATTGCTGACTTGAATTGTTCTATAAATAGTTACTGAGATCTCAGCCATCCAACAAATACTGACTCCATTATAATGTCCCTTCCAGTTTCCAATCTGTGGTCCTAACGTTGCTGTGTGTACTAGTACACCCAAGAGAGCACACATGGATATTCAAATGTACAAAATAAAAGAGGAAAAATATAATGGCCTAGCACAGGGGGGGGAACCTACGGCCTCAAGGCCACATGTGGTTCTCTAGGTACTCAAGTGTGGCCCTTTGATTCAATTCATTTCAGTCAAAGGGCTGCCCTTGAGAATCTAGTGGGTCACATGTGGTCTTGAAGTCACAGGTGCCCATCACTGGCCTAGCATTTATAGGTAGCTCTAAGCCCTGCAAAGCAGTTCACAATTATCTTGTAATTACAAGATTGAGAAGCAGGTGCCATTTTGATTGCCTTTTTATAAATGAGGAAACCGAGGGACATATAAAGCATGAACATTTGAATGTTCTCTCCATGATGGCTGTTACAGAAGGCAGAGCCGTGCCCAGGTTCATACAGCTTTTAAGTTCCTGAGGCCAGATTCAAGCTCAGGTATTCCTGAAAAAAATAAATATTTTCATTTGAGTTTCTCCATGAACTTCCACATAATGTTATCATCCTTAAGTCTTCGAAGGAATGGATTGAAAGAGAAATTGAAGAAATGGTAGGATGTTTTCCCCCTTGAGGCTATTTTTGATTAGTCAGGAGAATAGAGCTCAAGCTCCATTGACTCCCATCCAGACAATCCTTAATGTAAAGGCTCAGAAATAGTCTTCTGCTCCCTTCTACCCCACCTCAAATGGACCTAAATGAGGACTCTCCCCACCTAAGAATCTTTTGTAGTGTAGATATATTTTTGTTAGGCATATTTTGACAGTGAGCATTGTGACCCCAGAGCAGGCTATGATAGGTAGTGATCTCTACTCCTGATTCTGGAGTGTTACATATGTTGGGGCATCACACAACTGGATCTCAGAAGGGTCAAACAGGGATTGTATTTGGACAAGCTGGGCTCCTTCATGGTCTTTCCTTTCTTCTGGTGTGTCTTCAAAGAAAGCTTTTTATGCTGAGCTGGAACTGCAGCTCCATCTCCAGCCCCTGAAGGATCCATCCAACATTTTGCTTGTTTGGAACTATCCCATATAGAGGACTACTTCTCAGTTCAGCTTTTCTGGCTTGCTAGTGAACCAGCCTTCAGGATCTCTCCTAACCTCTTATTAATTTCTCCTGTTTGGAAAAGTTGATGTCTTTTCATGACAACCTGGTTGGTCATCCCCTTGTCCATTCAGAGCACTCATTTCCTCATCATGGTTGTTTTAAGGGAGGCCAGTTCCTTCTTCAGGCCTTCAACCTACCTGGCCAGGTTCCATTCATCCAGCACCCTGAACAAACCACTGGTGTAAGCCTCCACTCTCAGGCACAGCATCTGCTCAGCCTCAAACCTGATTCAATACAATATGTAGAATGATGCTGGAATTCTCAATGATGGCAGCAAGCAAGCATCTGATCCCAGAAGTCCTCAACAGTCTTGAAACAGTGTGGGCCCAGGATCTTGAGCTCAAAGTTCCCCTCAGCCTTTTCCAGATTAGACCTTATCCAGAAAGGAAGCCAGCAAGTAACTAAACCTCTCTTTGGTCACGTCCTCTTTGTCAGTGAGAAGCATGCTGCAATCCCCATAGCTCACACTGAAGATGCGACTGCTATTACCCCATGTAGGCCTGACGCAACTCTAAACAGAGAAAGCAGAATGGACAAACACCCAAATTCCAATAGGTCCTATGGATTCTGGATACATAGAATTTAGTCAGGCCTCCAAAGTCAATATTAAGATGGAAGGAACAATTAGAATTACACAAGACCGAGTAGCAGAGACATTAAAGGACTCCAGGTATTGGAACACCTCATATCAAAGAGCAAAAGAATTCGGGCTACAGCCAAAAATATTATACCCTGCAAAGTTAAGTATTATCATGAATGCAAAAAAAATGGACATTTGAAAAACTCTCAGACTTTCAAGATTTTGTTTAAAAAAATCCTGAACTGAATAGAAGATTCGATATACAAGAACCAAGAGAACTATAAGGTACATAACAAAGACTGAATATAAGGGACACAAAAGGACAGACTGTTTACTTTTTATATATGTAAAATTCATGTCTAACCTTCTTATTCATAATTGGGTAGTTCATAAGAAAGACTGGGGTAAATCTGAGTGGGGTATGAATTTAAAAAATAAACCTTTTAGGAGCAGATTGAAAGAGTAATTAATTTGCACAAATGAGGTAGAAGAGGAAGAATCAATACAGAGGAATTAGATGAGGGAGGAGGGGTGGGGATTCTGGTTACCTATTTTCATTGGTAATGGTTTTAACAGGGAAAATGCATACATACCTAGAAAAGTATAAAAGTCTTCTAAATTCAGAAGAAATAAAATGAGAGGGGTAGGGAGGGGGAGAAGACAAGGGAGGGATCTTTAGAGGGGAGGGTGAACTAATAGGTAAGGGAGGGTGTAGAAGGGTGTTTCGATTTATGGGAATGGGAGGATAGGGAAGGGGTCCTTGAATCAAGTCAAGGCAAGACATAGGAAAGCAATGTAGTGGGTGGAAGTAAAGTAGAGGAGGCGGAAGGATAGGAAACAAGAGATAAGCACAAATATAACGTGTGTGTGTCTGTACCTCTGAAGAAGCCTGTCTAATTGTTGTGTGCTCCTCTGGGGGGGCTGGGGGAGGGAACAAAAGAACAAAGTAAAAAAGTGCACAGCAGAAAACAAAGAAAACTCACAATGAAGCAAAGATGGGCAATTCTCGACACAACAAGTGTCACTTATCACGCAGGCTTTCTTGAAATGAAAATGGATTGTTATGTATTTTGAATCGTCTCTTATATTCTGCTATGCACAGGGCATGCTTTTTTTCTTTCTAGCTTTGTATTTAAGTTCCGATATTTAAATCTGTGACACGTTTTTGTTTCTTTTCTCTCTTCTGTATTTGTGTTCTTGTGTTTGAGTCTAAAATAAAATTTTGAAAAAAGAAGAAAACAAACGATGGAAGAAGAATTAAAGCGTGCCTAGTCCTGGAAGAAGAGGGAACTAGGTGGTACAGAGGATAAAGCACTTTAGCGGCAGCCAGGAAGACGAGAGTTCAGATGCAGCCTCACACGCTTATTAGCTGTGCAGCCCTGCCTCCTCCAGTCTAGTAAGCTGGAAAATGGGCCTCATAACAGCCTCCTCCTCACAGACTTCTTGTGAGGATAAAATGAGATGGTGCTTGCAAGGTGCTTGGGAAAACTTAAAGTACTATATAGATGCTACTTAGTAGTAGCAGCTACTAGTCCAACACCGCCATTTTGGAAATAAGGAAGCTAAAATTCAGGGAGGGGAAGTGGCTTGTCCAGGGCCACCTGGGCGGGCGTGGGAAGAGAACAAGCATTTACTAATCAATGACTACGTGCTGGCACTGTGCTAAAAGCTTATATATGGAGTAAATAGCAGGGCTGACGCGCTAACCCAGGTCCCCCGACTCCAAATTCAATATTCTATTTACTACATCATTTTGCCATCCCTTAGCATTTGTCAAATTAGGCCTTGGTTATTAACTTTTATTAATGAAATGGAACCTAGTACATCATGAGATTGTGAGTTCTTTTAGAGCAGGATTTTTTTTTTTGTCTTTCTTTCTATCCCCAGTGCTTAACAAAGTATCTGGCACAGAGTTAGGCCCTTGATAAATGTTTGTTGATTTGACTTGCATAGGGAAAATAAACATTGTATAAAGCTATAAATCCCGAAGGTACATTGAGACATAATGAAGGTTCTAATTCATAGCTCTCATGTGCATGCAAGCAAAGCAGATTCCCATAACACGAAGTTAGTAGGCACCATTTTCCTTGCTTTTCGACAGTAACAGTAGTGTGAAAGCAAGTGGAACCTGGTTCATAGAGAATCATGTCATGGCCAGTGATCAAAGAGAAAAGAAACAACTTTATCTTTTTCCATCATGTGCTTCTTCCATCTGGATTCAGAAATTAATGGTCTTTGAAAATACACCCAATCTTTAACCTTAATGAACATGCCCATAAGTGCCTCAGACCATTAATTACATGGGGACCTTAGGAAAAAGCTTAATGCTACCTCATCAGCATCCATGGCCGTCAGCTGCATTATCCTGGAGCCGTCTCCAATATTCTCTTCCACCGTCAGATCGAGTGTATCTGTTGGAAATACTGGTGGATTGTCGTTGATATCCTGGAGTGTTATTTCTACCTATAGGAGAATTAATAGTGTAATATTTAATATTTATATGAATGGTGTGCTATGTATTTATTATATGTAGTGATCATATACTTTAAAAACATTAATACCACATTAAATATCAAATTAAACATCCATACCCAATTTGACAAGAAGCATCCATGATTTGATGATCCAGATCAAGGGCAAAAGAAATATCCTTGGGTATGGTGCTAAAATATCCACCAAGAAAAAGTCTAAAAAGGCATAAAATCTATACTATATAAGAATTCCTTAAAGGATCTTGGGATGTTTAGTCTAGAGAAAGACATATTTGAAAGGAAATAATGGCTATTTGCAAGTAATTGAAGTTCTGTGATGTGGAGGAGGTGTTAGTTTTCTCCCACTTGGCCTCAGAGGCCAGAACTAAGAATGGTGGATGGAAATCACAGATGTAAATTTATCCTTGAAAGAAATACTTCCTTACAATTAAAGGTATATTAAAATGGAGGGTCTTTAAATTAAAGGTATCTTAATTAAATTAAAGGTATCTTATGAAAATATAAAACGAAATATGAAATATGAAATATTTTCATAAATATAATCTCAGTTAAAGGTATCTTAAAATGGAAGATGTGGATGTGGATTTCCTAACACCAAAGGTCTTCAAGAAAGGATAGATAAGTACTTGTCAAGACTATTGAGAGGATTCTTGTTCAGGTATGGGTCAATGGATAAACAAAGCATTTATCACATTTTTACTACATGCCAGGAACTGTGCCAAATGCTAGATTACAAATATAAGCAAAAGAAAGTACTTGACCTCAAGGAATTGTAAATAACTTTTTTTTCTTTTTTTTATTGCACATCACTCCTTTATTTGGTTAAGGCAATATATAAAAGGGATGAAAAGGAGAGGCAGAGAAGATGAGTTTATAAGGATTCTGAGAGCTCCTACTCTAAGACTTTGTCATACACTAATAAATATACTCTTACATGTTGCTAGGAACTGATTCAAATGATCTTCCCAAAGAGGTTCTACTGATCAGCTATCATTGTCGTCCCTAATTTTGACCACAGTGGAGAACCACTGGGGCTGAAAACCACAAAGCCTTTAAAGGCACATGGTATGAAATCTTCTCCAAGATGGCCACATTTTGGCAACAAAGTTCTGAGGCAAAGAAAAAAATTCACATTTTTAATGGTTGAAAAAAATCTGCATTCCCCCCCACCCCTTAAACAGCATACCTCAACTTTGGAAAACAAAACAAATTATTTTCTTTTCCTCTCTCCATTTTCTCTTCCATCTCCAGTGCTGATTTTTCAACTCAAGCTAAACAAACATTCCTTTTACATGTAGTGTTTATAGATTTTTACAAATATTAGCAGCTTTGTTTGAGTGATCCAAGCCAGGGTTATTTGCTTGGTGCCCTACCTAAGCAAAATTGTTTAACTCAGAAGTTTGCAGAAGTCTGAGTAAATACTGGGAGCCATGTGCTTCCTCTTGGAACTGGGCCCTAAAAACTCAAACCAGAATGGGGAAAACAAAAGACCAAGCTGAATTACTGAGAAAAAAAAGTTGTCCAAGAAAAGTAAAAAAGAAAAAAAAAGACTCTAAGAGCTGCTTTGATCAAGTTACGTTTCCTGTATGGGCCTCAGTTTCCTTGGGTGAGTCTACCCTGGACCCTCTCTTCATCTTCCTACAATCTCCTGGTGATGTCACCAACTTCTGGTATCAACTGCTGTCTCCAGGGGAACTTCCAGCTCTGTATTGCTAGCCTTCATCTCTCTCATGAGAAGGTCTAATTTCTTACTTGAAATCTCCAACTCTAATTTCCCTTACCTGTCATAAACATAACATGCTCAAAACAGAAATCTTTAATTATCCCCCTAATCTCATCATTCTTCCTAACTTTCTATTTTGAAGGAACCACAGTTCTTCTGGTCAACCAGACTCTCAACCTCAGTCATTCTAGTGTCCCTCATCTCTAATATCCAATCGCTGTATTTCATATCTTAGACATCGATTTCATCTGTCATCTTCTCACTGCTCACATCACAACTACCCTCCTCTAGGTCTTTATCCCCTTTTGCCTAGATAACTGTTACCTTGAATTTCCCGTATTGAACAAATTAGACTTTATTTTCATCCACATATCAGTACTACCTCTATTGACACAAACACCATTCCTTAGCAGACTGTTTTCATGAGCTGTGTTTTTTTTTTTTTTGTAGAGAAGGCAACAAATTTATCAATTTGGTTAAGCATCTCAGAACTTACCTTGGTTACTTCTCAGAAAACAGAAACACAATCAGTCCTAGGTCTTTCATGCTTGGTAAGACCTACTAGAGACTGAGCTTCCTAACATGGCTTTCTAGGACCCAAGCTTACTGACACATTATATCAATTATCTGATCAATCAATCCACAAAATTTTGTTAAATACTTAATATGTGCCAGGCCCTGGGAATACAAAAATTGAAACAATTCTTACTCTGGAAGAGCATATCTTAAACTTTCATAGTGACATTTTAAAATAAATAAATAAATAGAAAAAAGGGTACACCAACTGAAAATAATAATTATTATTAGCTGAAAATAATTCCAAGTATACAAAATGTTCTTAGAATAGCTTACACTTCTCCAAGTAGTATGGAACCAGTATTGTGCCAATGTTAGTACTGACCATTTCCATTATATTGGTGGCATCTTTGAGAGACTTGGCAATGGAAGCATGATTAAAGATAGCCTTCATTAACTTAGGATCTGTTCTCTGCTTGGGATGAGGTTTTCCTTGTCCTCCCAAGCCCACTCCCACCATCTTGCCTGAGTATAGCCTCTAAGATTACCTCCTTTTTACTCTATATTCGTGTGTGTGTATAGTATGCACATATATATGTATATATATATATATGTAGTATATATATATATATATTTGTGTGTGTATGTATGGATAGATAGATATATGGATAGTAGGAACATAATTATTTGTCTCATTAAGATGTGAGTTTCTTCAGGACAGGCAACATATTTTTGCTTTTTTCCTAGTACTCAGTACATAATAATTTCAAATAAATTCCTGTAGATTGACTAATATCCCTAGAGCCCAAGTTCTTCTGTTCCTTACTATATACAAGGACCAGAGCATACTTGGAGTTACATTCTATCCATTAGGTAATCCCTCTTTCTGCATCAATCATTCTTAATTTCTCATGCCCATCAAGGAATACGAGGTCAAAGAACAACCTCTGACCTAAGTTCCTATTGTATTTTGACTTTGTATATTGGACTTACTGGATTCTGGTACTGACCTATGAAAGACCTGGTTACTCCTGCCAAATTTCTGACACCAGGATCTTTAATCAATGATAAGCTGCTTATACTATATAACTGCTTCCTCTATATTCACTGACTCACAGGTCATCAGCACTTTTGTTTTGATCTCCCAGACCTTTGAATTAGCCCTGACATCTGCCAGCCTCTCTCCTGGTCCTGGCTATATCTTGACTACCCTTCTGTCACCACCATTGCCAGCCTTGGGCATTGTGAATTTTGAACTCTGATTCTAGTATATACTTACATACATACCATTTGCCACACATTTAAACAAAGGAATTATGATACAAAAGGAGTAGATCTATGATTTCATTCATCTAGTGGGCACATGGATAAGAAAGCTACCTCCACCAGCAAATGTTTAGTCTAAGAGAATTGCCTAGATCACTGAGAGTCAAGTGACTCGCCTGGGGTCACACAACACTATGTGTCAGAGGAAAATCTCAAACTCAAGTGTTCATAGCTCAAAAGCCACAGTGCCATGACTACCTCTTAATGAGACAACAGCATCTTACATACCCTTTTTAGCTCCAAACTTGTTTTCTTTTAGGATATATACATAATGAATCATTGTGGTTTACTTTTAATCCCTGGAATGCTAAAACAAGGCTTTAAGCCTTATTAGAAAATTTAAACCTTAGACACTATGTACCACATCACTACTCATGCACATGCAAAGGCAAAAGGGTGAAAATGTAGAGCAGTCCTCATTGCTATTAATCCCTCTGTATGTGTTTACATGAAGCAACCATGCATGCAGGCTTTCTGGGAGGAACTCAGGCACTAATTGCATGGCTGACCAACTGGCAAGAAAGCTGATTGCAGAATTCAAAAATGCCTTTTCATTCTCTTACAAGGATGGAGATAATCCTAAAACAATGTTTTAAGGGGGTTATTTGTTTAGAACCCCCATAGACTAAATTAAAGAATTTGGTTTATGAAGAGGGTGCTGATGGTAAAGGCAAAATTGACTTTCAAGAAATTTTGACAGTAATGGCAAGAAAAATGAAAGATGCAGAAGGCAAAGAAGAAATTGGAGAAGCAATCATTTGCTTGATAAATATGGTAATGGTTACAATGCATACAGCAACAACTTTGCCAAGTGATGAAAAACCTTTGAGATATTTTCATAGATGAAGAGGTTGATCACAGAAGAAGAAAAATAAGGAAGGAAGCAAATCTTTATTATGAGTTCAAGTTTGTACACATAATGATAGAAAAGTGAAGAAATCTTACAGAATGTGTTAAAGTTTTGTATGAGAAAGTATCTTTCTATGAAAGATAAAAAAAAGCTTATTTGTCCCTCCACTGTCAAAAGGATATCTATAGTAGTTAATTAGATCTTCATTCCTCCATGTTTTTCATCACTTTTCTTTACCATCGTCTGTACCATTTTCTGTACCATCATTGGAAAAATGATCAAATTACATGTTGTCATGTGGTTCACTCTAGAGATAACTAAACCTTCTGCACATCTAAACTTAGACAGAGTTTTTCAAATGGAGGAATACTTGAATTATACCATTTTTCTTCCTTTTTCCTTTTTTTCTCCCTCTCTTTTTTTTCTTCCTCTCCCTTTTTTCTTTCTGGGTTGTATAGCTCTATTGGACTATAGACAATCAAAATTAGATACCTTAAGGTTCACTATTTGCATAATGGGTTTATTATTCAGATACTCGTTTTGTGTGTGTGTGTGTGTGTGTGTATTGATGTTGTACCAGAAAATATTTTCTTCTATTGTCATTAAATTTTAGAACTTTGTTTAGCCACTGTTTTTTTTTACAATTTCCTAATAGCATAATTTTCCTCAAATTCATTCTAAATTGTAGATTTTAATTAAAAATCTAATTGTAAAAAATACTCTATTGATCTAATCAAGTAAAGAAACTTTCACTATAAGATGGCTAAATAAATTTCTATATATGCATATTTGCATCTCTAATATGCATATATACACAAATATATATATATATATAATATGTATGTTTTTGTCTATGTACACACACCTACAAACAATACATATTCATCTGACATAAATTTTGACCTTGGAAAAGATGTTTCTCACTATGTGGCTCTATTTGAAATCCAGACAAAGTGGAGGACAGTTAGTGTCAATAATCACCTATAACATATCTTCTAAGATATCATCAGTACTGAAGTTCAGATAAAACTTGACCTTTGAAAGCCTATGGCAGACTGATGTTGGTGAAGACAGAGCATTCTATGTGACCTCTTGATGGGAATAATGAGTAGAAGAGCAAAGATTGACTGCAGCAGAATGATAGATGAGGGGAGTGGCTAACCAGGTCAGCTGCAGAGAGCTATGGGGTCAACACAGCAGATGGTGGTTGGTGAGACCACCTGGTTCCTTCTTGCAACTCCTTTTCTATTTCCTGAATCCCAGAGCAGGGAGCTACTTATGTTACCTTCCTATCCCATCTTCCCCTCTGACAGTTGAGGTAATGAAGGAGATAGAAATAAACAAACAAATAAAAACCAACAGTATGTGGAGGACTGGTTTTGATAATCTTAGACCTTCTCAACAATGAAAGGACCTAAAACAATTCCAAAGGACACGGGATGGAAAACACCAGCCACATCCAGAGAAAGAACTATGCAGTAAGAATGCAGACCAAAGCAGACTATTTTCTTTTTTGTTTTTTTTGTTTTTTTTTTCCTTTTTCAGGGTGTTTTTTTTTTTCCCATTCATTATAATTCTTCTATCTAACATCACTAATGTGAAAATGTGTTTAATAGGAATGTATGTGTAGAGCCCATATCAGATTGCAAGTAGTTTTGGGGAGGAACGTGGGAGGGAGGTGGAGAAAACTTAAAACTTATGAAAGTGAATGCTGAAAACCCAAAATAAATAATTTAATTAAAAATATAAAAAGCAAAACAAAACAAAACACTTTTGTCCTTTCACAGTGACTAGGACAAACAGCTGACATTTGGAAGCTCCATTTCTAATACTTCCTTATTTTCATTTCTATGTTATTTGAACTGTTTTAATGAAACGAGGTAGGTACCAGGCTTGATTCTGTTTGTCTATGAATGTGTGCAATGGGATTAAGAAAGGGAAAACTTGAATCCAATGGGAGTGATTTAGATTCATCTCTTCCCAGTAAATTAGAGGCTGGGTGATCTAATTAGGGAGAAAGTTTGTGTATTGTATAGCCATATAGTGAAGGCAATTCAGACACTAAACATTTCATTTGAAATTATTATGAGAAAAGGAGATTAGCCAAAAAGCCCATGAGTGTTTGGGGTAGAGGGTAGGACAAGAAGGGGTAAAGAGAAGAATTCTGCTTCTGCCTATGGGATCTGAGGCAACTGGAGCTTGTTGCCACTTGTAACCTAAGGACACTATGGCACCAGCTGCTAAATCTTACTGTTGACCTAGCCAAGGTGGAGAGGGGGAGTTATGGCACATGATTTTGCTTTGCAGCAGTCATGGCTGACTAGCTGACCTTTCATGGAACCAAGGAGCTAACATTCATTTTGACTACACGTAAAAAATTGTCATCCTTTTGTATGATAGTAAGTACAGGTCACATTTCTCTAACACAGACCTTTATAAATTGCTTTCTCCTCCATTCCTCTATCATCCTATGATTAGCTCTTTTCTCTTACAACAAACAAAGACTAACATTCTACGTTAGATTTGCCCATTTGTAGGGTGAATCAGTAGCATGCATTTCCATTCAGTAGGATACAGATCCCATTTCTTTTTGGTATGTCAAATACATACCACTGAAACCCGAACACCAAAGTGAATGAGATGCCATAGTAACTACCTTGCACTGCCAGTTATCACTTAAGATTTAAATCATCCTGTTTTCTTACCCAAAATGACTTCCTTTGCTATAAGAAATGTTATAATTTGTATCCTTCCTTGCTTTGTTCTCCTCTCCCTCTCTCTTTCTGTTTGAAGCCACTGGAAATTCTAAAGCCATGGGCTTGGATTCACTGTTTAAGCATATCCAATACATTTTACCATGCAGCATAGCCAAAATCTATTATGGTTTGCAAGTGACTCATTCTTCTGCTATGAGAAATCCAGAATAGAGAATATTTACATCTTTAGAAATGCCTCAGTGGTCAGCACAGGTAACTTGATAGTGGCTTCGAGTGGGTCTGTAAGGGATTTTGATTCCAGCATACTCCCACACAAAGAACATGGCGTCTAATTATCCAGCCATTGGTCTAAAATGAGGGCTTCTTCAAAGTGCAAAACAAAATAAAACATTTGTGGGGTGGGGAGGGAAATAAAGATTGTCTGCATGAAGCCTCCGCACAAAGATCTAGGCAGGTTTGGGTGAGAACCATAATTGTCTAGCAAGAAAAATAAATAATGCTACTTCTCTCTGAGGGCAGGAGCTCTTTGGAATATGTGTGTGCATACGTTAGAGAACTAAGGTTCCAGTATGTTATAGGAAATGTATTTAATCCAATTCAATAAGCATTTACTAAATGCCTACTGATAGGCATTTATATTCTATATATATTCTAGGAAGTGAGGAAACAGATTCAGAGACAAAACAGTCACTACCCTCAAGGAGTTCTGTTCTATTTACATTTTAACTCATATAAAATCTGATTTTCTCTCCACAACTTCAGACAGTCTTTAATCTAGCCTTTATTAAGTGTCAGGCACCATGCTAAATCCTGGGGATGCAAAGAGAGGCAATGGACAAGGCCTGCTCTCAGGGAACTCACAGTCTAATACATTAACAAGTATGGCATTGCTTAATGACTATTATACTGTTTTTGTATTCTAAAAAACAGTAATCTGAACTTTAAATCATGTTCTATTAAAGACAACATCAACCTTTCTAGGATGTGGAGCCATGATTTTGTAAATATTGGTTGACTGTAATCCCTCTATAAATCAACAGATAAGCTAGTTTAGACAGTATCATGGCCATTGAGACAATATGTGACTTAAACCAGAGTTGTATGGAAAATAAGTCAGACTTGGGATCTTTAAACATTCAGTGTAGTAAAGTGGAAACTGGTCTGATCTGGATTTGAAATCAGAGGATCTGGGTTCTGATCCTGCCTCTGTCATTTACTGTGTGACCTTAAGGAAGGTTATTTAACCTCTCTAGTCCTCAAGAAATTGGATGAAATGGTCTCCAAGATCCCCTTCTAGCTAAGATGCTAAGACTCCAAGTCAGGTTGCCTCAAATAAACTAACTTTGAAATCACTGCATTAATAAAATAAATAACAGCAACAATGATCTAGCACTTCACTGAGAATGAGAGATCCTTATTAGCTGTTTGGTCCTAAACAAGCCAGTACATCTCTGTAAGCCTCAGTTTCCTCAACTAAAAAATATGAGCATTAGAAACAATGTTCAAGAATGTCCTTTCAAACTCACAATCTATAAAGTGAGTCAAAATGGATTTTAGAGCCTAAAATATTCAAGTATAGATGAGGAAACTGAGGAAATTACATACATGTAATCAATGGTGTAGCAAGACTAGAACCCGGGACATTTTACTCCTGGTCTGATGGTCTTTCTCTTGTACTAGAATGAATTCATCTTAGAGAATTAAATTCAAAAAATCTTGTATACTCATTACACTCTACATTGGTGTGTCAGCTAAAAATGGGTTTATCTGTATTTTTTAGAAAAATGGGCTAAATAATTTTACAGACAGATTTATGACATATATATGATATATAGAAGAATCTGGATATTGGGAGGCAAAGGTTAGATGCTTCTATGTTATATTCAGTTGGGTTTAATTTTAAACAGCAAAAATTCAGTCCAGTTGATTTAATAACTAGAATGTAAATGATACTTCAGGGTTTTTAAAGCATTTTATATATGTTATTTCATTCAATCTCACAACGCTATAAAAAAAGTATTATTTTTATTTTTCAATTTTACAAAGGAGGAAACTGAAGCTTAGCATGTCAAATGACTTGCCCAGAGTACAAGTCTTGTGAGTATCTGAGGAAAGATTTGAACTCTGACTCCAAGACCAGAGCTATATCTTAGTTGCCTCTGCAAACAAATATTTAGAAGCTCCTAATAAATATGCTGGGGATAGAAATTAAAAATAAAACAGTTGTCCTCCTCAAGTAGGTTACATTTTTCTGGACTAAAAATAAACAAATGACAGATGATTTATTTTAGAACAGATCATTCATGTAAGATACATGTACATAATAGATATGATAAAGTGAATAGCATTCTCAAAGCCAATGCTTAGACTTTCTGACAGCCAGTACCATAAGCTCATGGGACGGCAGTATATTTATACCAGGAAAGGATGTATGAGCAACAGGGGAGCCTGGAGGGGAGCCAGAATGATCAGAATGGAGGACAACACACAATTAACTCCACTCTCGATAACTGAATTCCTGTGTTGGCTGTCTGAGTGGGTGGTGACATAAGAGATAGAATTCACATGCTTACTATCTTGCTCAAAAGTCAGAACCAAATAAGGATATTTATTTTGAAATCAGAGACAATCATGTGCAGCCACATCAACTTTTTTTTTTATGAATCAGCGCTGTTTATGTGCTGTGTAATTGTCTATGACAAAAAAAAAAAGCCTTCAAATGTAAACTAACAACAATTAAATTGAAATATGCATAGTATGGGGAAATTTATGGAAGTTATGACACTGTATACAATTTATGACACTTTTGTATATAAGCCAGAATTCATCTTAATGTGGACTTGTTCACATGCAGAGCATCCTATAAGAATGAAAATTTCAAAAAGATGTCGAAGAAATTTTAGGGTTTTTATTCTCTCCCCCTCGCCTCTTTTTCATTCCCTTCCTCCCTCCTCTCTTTACCTTGTCCCATTATCTGTCTCAATCCCTCCCCCTCCCTTTCCCCTTCTTACCCTCATCTCTCTGTTTCTGTTTATCCCTGTATCTCTCTCTCCCTTTCTCTTTCTTTCTTGAACCTCCCTCTCTCTCTCTTTTCTTCCTTCCTTCTTTCCATATCTCAAGACTCAGTTCTATGTCTCTGTAACATGAAGGAGAACAAGGCTAAACGCTCTTTGACAAGACAGTCCACATGTTTTTAGAGATCAACCATGCAGGCTAAATAAGCCCACTTCCTTCGACCAATCTTTATGTGCTATTGGGGGTTCAATCTTGCTGATGAACTAAGACCAGGACCAAAATATTCTAGGAATCAAACACCTCTGAGACATTTGAGAGGCACACCAGACTTAACAGCTTATGGAAATCAATAGGAGAGACTTTGCCTTATCCCCCTTTCAATTTCCCAATTTCACTAATAAGCTTAACAATTATATCTGTCCGTTTTTTCAATAACAGAGGATATGATTCTTTTGAGTCAGGTGACTTGAATACACCAAGGTCAAGGAAGTCTTCTCTGATCTTTTTATCATGGAGTGGACACTCTGTGGGACCACATAGACAAGAGTCGTATAGAATAGGGAAATCTGCATAAGTTGGGGTCTGAATAGTTGAAGAGGGAATATCCAAATCAAGGGGATCACAGATTCACTCATGTCTTTTCATATGAACAATTCTGATGACGATGATGATGGTAAATGACAAAGCATATTGATTCTATTTCTAGTGATCTTTGTATTCTATTCCACTCCAATTAATTGAGTGACTCAGAATTTAGAAATTGCACTGTTTAGGAGAGTGATTCATTACAAATGATGAGTAGTCAAAACAATCTGCCATTTTTTCTTTCCATTATTTTGTCAGCAATGAAGACAGAGCATTCACAGTGAGCTTCTGTGGTCAAGAGAGTTAGACTGATTGATGAATGGATTGTCTGACTGCATATGCATGCTGCTCCACATGCAGAAATGGGTTCTTTGCTAGCAAGGGAGGAGATGAACAATTTCCTGGTTATTAAAAGAATTTGAACCTTGAAAGAATAATTTGAACAAATGGAAAGAGGTGGAAATCTAAGGTTGCCAGTAGCCAATGAGTATATAAACAAGGAATGCTTGTAATGGAAATGCAAATTTAAAGATCTTCCCTGCCCCTAGGTAAAGTGCACCTGGAGCCTGTGGTGGGAGGCTGTTTTTTCAGGAAAGCCCACAACTTGATACTTTGTGATTGGGCAGTGGGTCAAGAAGGTTGTTAAATTCTCTGAGCCAGGAGAAGGCTATATAAACCCTAATGGGAGGCTGTGCTTTGGGGGTCACTTTGAGGAGTGTTGTGTGATTTGACCAGATGAGACTCTGGGCAGCCATTGTTGAGAGCCCCCGGCTTTGAAAACCCAGATGTTGATGCTTCCCTTTCTGGTAACTGTGATTTTGGTATTGATAATAGTTGGACAGTTTGGAAGCCTGTCTGTTTGATCTGTCTGTATACTTTGAAGTTCGGGGTGCTGACCTTTTCCCCCTGAACTAGGTAATACGTTTGTTTAATTAAAGTGAGCTTGTTAACCCATTTTGAGTTTCTTTCCTTTTGAAAAGCAGATCTAAGAACCTGTGTGGGCAGCCACCCTGGGGATGTTGGGGTGCCTGCTGCTACAATGCTAACAGAATCCATGTTAGGCACACCAGAGGGCATGAAAGCAACTTTCAGATATAAGTCCTACCCTATTTAAAGCATTGGCAATCTGATGGGGGGAGGCAAAAGACCTGTTTGTGAGAAAGAACAAGTCAGAATCAAAGGGTGTGGCCCAGCTTCCAGATAGTAAGTGCGTGGACAAGGATGAGATGAATTAAAATTAGAGGAAGATCTCAGAAAAACTCAGTACACAATATCAAAAGGGATAACTGCCCGATTTTATCAAGAAGTACACACACATGTATGCTTTTTTACACAGCCCATGGGAGAAAAACGTAATCATTTTTGCAGAGAAAATACAGGAAAATACATAAAATTAGATACAGCTCCAGCCATGAAATGTAATCGGCACTAACGCATGTTGCAGATCTCCTCCACAAGTGGTCGCTGACACTGGTGTTCCTATCATGATTTGTTTAAAAGAAAAGCGAACTCATCTGGAGGAATCTGAAAACTTCTAATCATCCAAAGCAATGTGCTGATACCACATCATCTGAGGATTTTAAAGATGTAAATTTGCAGAACCAGGCAACAAGGGTCTACCCTTGTGATCCTCCAAAGCCTGGAGCTACCTTACTCCTTATGCAGTGGCCACAGCCTTGCAGTTTCAAACAGAAAAAAAAAGAAAAGAAAAGAAAAAATTTCATACAATACATCTATGTAAAGTTGGTCCTGTTGTTGTATAGGAGACGCAAACCCTAAGGATCTCAGGGTGCAGCAATGGGACTAAGACACATCACTTCTCTGGGTGGATGAGGGATGATGGACATGGGACGGAAAAAGGTCAAACAGTTTTCCATGCCTACCAATCTCATTCACCTGCTAATAGTTCCAGATGTGTGAAAATTCAGATACTTTCCTCTCTTCATACTGTGGTTGGTAAGAGCCAACCATTTGGTGGACTGGTAAACAGATATTGGGTTGGCTAGGTGGCACAGTGAATACAGCATCAGCCCTGGAGTCAGGAGGACCTGTTTAAATCCAGCCTCAGACACTTAACACTTACTATCCACATGACCTTGGACAAGTCACTTAACCCCAATTGCCCTGCCTTTCCCCCTCAAAAAAAAAAAAAGACCTGAGATATGTAAGTGTGATGGTGTCATAGTGGAAACTTATAATGTTACTGACTCAGACCAAGGACATGTCCTTTTTCTGGAGAAATGTCCACTTGTGCACCCACTTGTCAGCCTATTGAAGGGAGAAGGCACCTGGTCTTCTGCCATTGCATGTCAAATAAAATGTTAAAATAACAGGAATTGATCAGTTCTGTACATGGAAGCAACAAAGTTTGACCCTTTCCTTTTACCCTTTAAAATGTTGATTTAGGGGCAAAAAAGTTTTTGGGGTTTTTTTTTGGCAGACAAACTCACTGTACAAATATTACTAATGCTTACTCAGGACAAATATAGCAATATGTGTATGTTGCCATTTCATGCTTGAAACTATGGATATTCCTGTATTTAAACATAGGAGTAATAAAGACAAAGGACATTTTGTTTTGAATATCAAATAAATAAAAAGGAAAAGTTAAGTGATAATGAAGATTACTAAAAGAATGATGCGATATCAAAAGTGTGAAATAAATAAGAACAAGTAAAAAAATTCTAAATATAACAAGATAAGGATAAATAATTCCTCTTAGAAATTTAACTAAAAGTGCCATTTTCAAGCTAATCTTATACTCACTCTCTAATTTGACAAAAATATTCAATATGCCATCCATTCAGGTTATTTTCCGATGTCTTTACACACCCACTAGATCTACCCACTGCACAGTCAATTAGAGAATTCTGTTGTTTTCATCAAAGATGCTGATGATTGTGATGTGATGAGAAAAACAGAAATTGCCATTGATCATTATAATGACCAAAATTAATGACAAACTCATTTTGCACATGAAAATTTAGGAAATGTCTAGATGATGATATTGGATGTCAATTATTCAACTCTAATGAATTAAGTGACTCAGAAATTAGAAATTGCACTATTAAGGAGAGTGATTCATTACAAATGACGAGTAGTCAAACCAATGTGCCATTCCCTCTTCCCACAATTTTGTCGGCAACGAAGACAAAGCATTCACAGTGAGCTATCTATGGTCAAGAGAGCTAGACTGATTGATGAATGGGTTGTCTGACTGCAAATGTATGCTGCTCCACATGCAGAGATGGGTTCTTTGCTAACCAGGAAGGAGATGAACAATTTCCTGGTCATTATAATAATTTGGTGCTTGGTAGAATAATTTGAACAAATGGAAAGAAGCAGAAAGCTTAGGTTGCCAATGGTCAATGAGGATATAGACAACAAATCCTAACAGAATCTCCATATTAATCATACCAGAGAGCATGCAAACAACTTTCAGATTCAAGTCCTACTCTATTTAAAGCATTGGCAACCCGATGGGGGCGGGCAAAAGACCTGTTTGTGAGAAAGAGAACAAGTCAGGGCCAAAGTCTCCACTGGGAGACTCTAATGTCATCTAGATTTTAATTTTCATCCCATCTTGTTCTTTGATTTCTTTGATTGAATAAATAAATAAATAGTAGTAAGTGTATCCTTAATATTAAGTTCTTCTTCTTCTTGTTCTTGCTACCCTTCTTCTTCTTCTTCTTCTTCTTCTTCTTCTTCTTCTTCTTCTTCTTCTTCTTCTTCTTCTCCTTCTCCTCCTCCTCCTCCTCCTCCTCCTCCTCCTCCTCCTCCTCCTCCTCCTCCTCCTCCTCCTCCTTCTTCACAAATTTCATCATTTAAGGACAATTAAACAATTAGAAACCACTTATCCCTTAGGTCTGTGAAAGTTAATAAGGACAGGGAAAATAAACCTAATGGTTCCTTTCTCTAGACTATCTTTAGTTAATAAAGTCTGTAAGCTGACTCCTTTTTAGCTAGATGTTTTATTGGCATATTTCCAAATAGTTTTCTTTAATTACGCAGAAAGCAGTCTCTTAATCCATTAAAGCTTTGACAGTTATGAGCTTTAGCTTGCTGATTTTTTAAGCTGAGTATAAAATGATGAACTCATCAACCCATTGTCATCTGTCTCCGATAAACCACAAAAAGGAGTAACAATTATGCTCAATCCCCTCATCGTCCCAGGTGACAGAATTCCTAGTTATGGTTTTGAGCTGGGTCCACCTTATTCTACTTCAGTGCCTTTCAAATAGTAGAACTCCTCATAGGGTCAGATTATAATTCTCCTGCCCTCCTCCCCATCTCCAACAAAATATGTAGTGGAATTCCCCAAGGAAATGTAGAAGAAATGTAAACCCCCTAAGAGTATTCTATTTCTAAAAGGTTCACTCTTTGTAGCTGACTTCAGGAAGACCTCTTTCCCCACAACCATGGTCATGTTTTTAAAATGACTATTAGTAGTATCTGTATAGAAACTACATTGGCAAAACTTTTAAACAGAACATGGATACATAAATAGCAAAGATTGCCACTATGTTGGGTGCATCCTTTAGGATTCAGAACATGAATTCAAATATTCAGAATCTGCCACTTCCCACCTATGTGATCTTAACCAAGTCATTTCAGTTCTCCAGATTAAGTTTAGTATTTTAATATGTAAAATAAAAGGATTGGATTGGGTAAGTGCCTAAGGTTCCTTCTCAATTTAAACCCTATACTTCTATGATATATGGAAAGGAAGCTTTGGATGTGTTATGATATCCTAAGCAGATAGTTACGGCAGTTCTAATTTTTGCTTACATATCAGTGTATCTGATGGCTAAATAACAATTAAAAACAGCAGAGTCAATTTGCATATTTTCTCATTTTATGGGGATATTTTAAATGACACTTCAAGCATTTGTGATTCTCTCATTGTGAGTCCTCAATGTATGAATGTGGATCAGACCGTCTAAAATGATGGGTGTTGTAGCTACAGACAGATGGATATACAGAGAGAGAGAGAGAGAGAGAGAGAGAGAGAGAGAGAGAGAGAGAGAGATGGATAAATGGATAGAAAAATGCAGATACAGACAAATATAGAGATACATGTACACATAGAGATGTAGAAATAGACATAAATGAATATATGTATAGTTATAGATGTACATGTAATTACTGATACAAAGATAGAGTGATAGAGATAGACGGTGATACCAATATAGAAACAGATGTAAATATAGATCCCCCTTGCAGCCAACTGAGGGCTTAGATGCGGTAATTATCTCTTTATACTTAGTTACACATATGGTCTGTCATCCACACCACCTTCATAGCCCTGATAATATGATGGTACTTCCCCGAGTTTGCCCACCCCTGACATGGCCTCTCAGAACATACAACTGAATCCTTGCCATGATGCGGCATCGGAAAGTTATTTTAGTGTGGGATAAAACAGGCTAAGGAATATACATCTGGTAGGCAAATTAAAATGAGAAAAAAATAGGGAAGTTTTAATTTCTTTAAGAAATTAACCAAGACACGGGGATAGCAAGATGGTGGAGTAGAAACAGCATTTCCAATGTGCTCTGCCCCACACAAATTTCAAACAATGTGAAAGGGAACTCCGAACAACTTCTGGAGCCACAGCACCCACAGAATGGCACATAGAAGCTAACCTCCTGCTGAGGACAGCCCAGCAGCCCTGCAGGGAGCAGCCAGAGCAGCGCTCTGAGAGCAGGCAGCACAGCGTGCTGGGAACCTACAGCGCAGCTCACAGAGCCAAGCCCAGGTCTGCAGTTTTAGCCCCAGGGTGGCCAGGCCTTCAGCCGGCTGGAGGGACCCCAGAACACCAGCAATTGCGGCGACTCCAGAATTATCAGCACAGATATGCCTAGGACAAAGTGAGAGGTTAGTGCCCTATGGAATTTGGGACCAGTATTTGGGGAACACGTAGCTCCCTCCTCTGGGGGCAAAAAGCTGCTGAAGCCAAGCAGCACAGAAGCCATTTTGCAGCATCAGTAGTGGCTCTAGCTCCTGGTCTGCGAACTGTAGGGAGATCCTGCAATCAGTCTGGGGGTTAATCAATCTTGCTTTAAACTGCCTGGATCTGGATTG